>PVKP010031392.1:0-27007 GCA_004027715.1 Plecturocebus donacophilus | reverse complement strand
CATATCCGGCCAAACTAAGCTTCATAAGCGAAGGAAAAATAAAATTTTTTGCAGACAAATAAGTACTCAGAGATTACATCACCACCAGGCCTGCTTTACAAGAGCTTCTGAAAGAAGCACTACACACGGACGGGAACAACCAGTATCAGCCATTCCAAAAACACACCAAAAGGTAAAGAGCATCACCATAATGAAGAATCTATATCAACTAATGGGCAAAACAGCCAGATAGCATTACCAGAAGCTGTGATTTTCGTCTCTGATAAAATAGACTTTAAAACAACAAAGAATACAAGAAACAAAGAGGGACATTACATGGTGGTGAAAGGATCAATGCAACAAGAAGAGCTAACGATCCTAAAAATATACGCACCCATTACAGGAGCACCCAGATACATAGGGCAAGTTCTTAATGACTTACAAAGAGACTTAGACTCCCACACAATAATAGTGGGAGACTTTAACATTACACTGTCAATATTAGACAGATCAACGAGATAGAAAATCAACAAGGATATCCAGGACTTGAACTCAGGCCTGGAACAACTAGACTTAACAAATATTTACAGAACTCTCCTCCCACAAATCCACAAAACGTACATTTTTCTCAGTATCACATTATACCTATTTTAAAAGTGACCACATAACTGGAAGTAAATCACTCCCCAGCAATTGCATAGCATTTCACAGGTTTAAATAAAATATTGGTTGGCTGTTTATTTGTTATTTTCATCCCCTATTCCTTCCTGTCTCCATTGTTAAACACAATTATTGGCATAAAAGAGGTTTTTAATACTCATTTTTAGACTGTATTCTAGCCTGGGCAATAAAACAAGAATCCCATTCTCTTTCCCTCTTTCTCTTCCTCTTTCTTTCTCTCTTTTATTCTTATTTTTTCTTTCTTTTGCTGTTTCTTTCTCCTTTTCTCTTTTTCTAAAATCTCTTCCTCTTTCTTTCTCTTTCATTCTTTTTTCTTTCTTTTGCTGTTTCTTTCTTTCTCCTTTAAAAAAAAAAAAAAGAATATGTGGTTTGATGATAAAGGTAGAATCAAATATCATTTCTAGACTTCTAATGTTTGATAATGGTCATGCCATTTCCAGAAATAACATCAAGAGGAAGAAGAATAGAATTGGTGGGAAGAGAACATCGGTTCTGCATGTAGCTGACTGATATATTTGTGAGGTACTTAAGTAAAGTTACTCAGATGAAAACGAGAAAGTGGATATGGACTTCTAAAAAGAGGTGACAACTAACTACATATTTCAAGAGTCATGTGTGGTAAGGATCCTAAAATAAAGAGGAAATATAAAGAGACAGGAGCTGCATATAAAACATGAAAGAATGGCTAGATATCCCTAGGGGATGGAATAATAATTAAGACACTGTAAAGAAAACAGATGAGTGCTCAGAGTAGAAAAATGAAAGCCAGAGAATATAGAAAAATGGAAGACAATGAGGAAGAGATTTTAGAGGAAAAACAATTACCAACATGGTCAAGTATGGTGGAAAGGTCAATGATGCTCAGGAATAAAAGTCTTATAAAAATACCAGCCATCTTCTGAGTACTAACGGAAGGCAGGAATGTGGAGAGTTGGAAAGTGTCGAGTTTTTATGTGAGAAGTAAGGTTCAGAAAAGAATAGAAACAAATTTAATAAGTTATAAGAAAAATAATAAACACATGAACAGATTTGAGGCCTTTAAAGGAGGCAGGTAGTACCGATTTGAGGTCTTTAAAGAAGGCAGGTAGTAAATATTTGAGTGGACATGAATTTGCAAAATTTTACAACTTTTTTCAACAAGGTTAGCATCTTGGGGTAAATATAAGAGAAGGAGGACAGGAAAAATTCAGTTTTACAGATTTTGAAGAATAAAAAAGAGAAGGGTGACTGAGATACAGATTTGGGAGTTATCTACATAGAAATGATAGTTGAAAACAGTCTATGTAGGTACTTGTATGCAGTAACTTCTATCAGTAAAAAGTGGATATTTTTTCTTACAAAGAAATAATAGTTAACCTAAAAATCCTTTTTATATCTTTTAATAAATTGTAGATTGATTTTTGAGAATCTGAAAATTGCCTTATTTTAATTTGTAGAATAATCCTGTAATACCAAATAACGATTAGAATCCTACAATTGTAATTAACAAGAGAACATTCATAAAACCTGCCAGAATTACAAATGTATGCTTGAATACAACAGTTGTTGAACCAGTATTATGAAAAAAATTCTCCTACCCCTTACTTCTCTGTATAAATAGTGCATTATTTGGGGGCAACAGGAACAAAACAAAACATATACAGTGATAGTATTCTACTAGCAGAGACCTGAAGGGCTACAATAGTTGTTCATGATCAATAGCTGTTCTAATTAGAGTTAAGTGTTTAGCCGTACTGGATGTGAAACATTCTAAATATAATTCTTGCTCATATAATACCATCACTGAATTATGTAAAATAACATTTTAATACTTCAAAAATTCTAAAGCATATTTTGCAAAGATTACATTATCATTATAACAAGATTTCAGGACAAGAAGGAATCATTAGAGCCTTCCCTTTAATGATAATTAACCTAAGATACAGTTGTTGTGTACTTGTTATTGACATTATGCTCAAAGTTTCTTCTACTAATAACAGTGACTCTGTATAAATTCACCCAAAGACTAAAAGTCAGTTTACTTACAATATAACATAGTTATTCTTATTCAAATAAAATCCTCATACCATTTGGTGATGCCATAACAATCTTTAATAATGTCCTGAAGAACAGCACGATAGAAGAGTGATTCAGTAGGCAGCTGAAAAAAAAACGTAGACATATATAAGATCAAGAAACAAATAAAAAACAGAAATAAAATAAATGCCAGAATGTTAGAACCATTAGTGAATGTCAGAAACCTGACTTTGTTGCTAAACACAGAGGATGACTTTATAATTTTTCTATTTCAACTGAAAGTGTTACTTCAGGCTAATTCTTTATGAAAGTTAATTCTAAAAAAAAAAGAGAGGAGGAACCATAAAAGAAACAGCAGTGAATAAGAAAGACAAGTTATAATCAATGAACAATAAGCTAATGTCCAAATGGAGCCCTTATTAGTTAAAAATGAAAAATACTTTCAAGACCAGCCAAGTCAGCTCTAGAGCATTTAAGAATCGGGAAGGATATGTGTGAAAAAGAAGAGAATGTAGATTTGTCTTAATGGAGGTGGGAAAAAGATAGCAACAGCTAGGAGTCACACCAAGGAAGAAAGATCCTACCCTAAGTAAAGAAGTATAAAGATATGTCTGAGGTCTGAAAGACAGCATTGGCTAGTGCAAAGTTTAAAAGTAGAGCCTGGGAAAGAACATAAGATAAGAGATTGCACTCTTAGCAATGCTTCACTTCTTGCAGAGATATGAGAGATGTCCTATAAAGGTTCGAAGGTTTTTGAATGGAAAGGAATAGCTGAAGAGAAGGGTTCCAATGAAGTATGATCGTTTCAAAGGAGCAGAAGGTAAAATACTGCAATTTATAAAAGAGCACTTCACTACAGCAATAGAAGTGCTCAAACTAAGAAACTACAAAGTCACCAAAACCCTATTCACATCCCCACAGATCTTGATATTGACAGTACAGGACATCAAACACAAAATAATGTCAGCAGCAACAACACAGCTTGCATGCAGTTTTTTTTAAATGAGTAGAAACAGAAGTAGGTCAACAGTACTGAATGCTTTTAAGAAGTCAAACAAAGTAAAACTCAAAACTGTCCAATGACTGGTAAAGCTTTAAAGATAGAATTCAGTGGAATGTGTATATCCATGGAGTTATCCTTTGCAACATTTATTATCCTTTGGAGTCCAAAACTGTTATTTTCACATGCTTTCAACTAGAATAAATATGTTTGAATTCAGATGGAGTTCATAGCAAAATAAATTTTTCGTGCTCAGGCAGAAAAGTTACTCTGCTGCTCCTCTCCCTCATCTAACATTAACTTCCCATACTGTACTGCTGAGACTACAGCTTGGGAGCTGAGGGTCAATCATTTTTCTTACATCTTCTGATGGCACTGCCCTCTGAAGTCATTAGAGAACATCAGACTTGTAGATTCTTACAGCATTGTGAAAGAATACAGGTTCTACTGCTGGAGAGTGGAAATAGTGGGGTGGTGTAACAAATATCATAATCCCCAAATAACTGCTAAAATAATTCACTGAAGGTAGACTCATACACATGCTTGAGTGCCCACATTAAAATCTCTAACTTTTCAAAGGTACAATTCTTACATAAAATCTCTTTCTGGCCAGGTGTGGTGCCTGTAATTCCAGCACTTTGGGAGGCCAAGGCGGGTGGATTACCTGAGGTCAGGAGTTCGAGACCAGCCTGGCTAACATGGTGAAACCCTGTCTCTACTAAAAATACAAAAATTAGCTGGGTGTGGTGGTGGGCGCCTGTAATCCCAGCTACTCAGGAAGCTGAGGGAGGGAGAATCATTTGAACCCGGGAGGCTGAGGTTGCAGTGCGCCACGATTTTGCCACTGCACTCTAGCCTGGACAACAAAGCGAGACTCTGTCTCAATCAATCAATCAATCAAATCTCTTTCCAAAGTTGTCACAAATGCCTTCACTTGAGACAAAAACTATCAATTTCAAAGCTTTCCTTTCCTTACAAATTACACCAAGACATTTCATTTAGAATTTCTTAATCTCTGAATATATTTTCCATTTGAGATTTTCTCATCTTGAGTAATTCTTTTCTACAGCACCAAAATCTCTACCTTATCATCTGTCCCCCATTTCCTTAAAAATCCTTTCATTTATTTCACAAAAATGCTGAAGTACATTTTCATATATTAACACGTATTCTTATAACATTTTATTGAAATTCAAAGCCACTTTGGAAAATCTACTCTTGCATAAATTGAAATATTAGTACCATAAATGTCTTACAAAGTTCTTAACTTTTAGTTTGACTAGCTATAATAGATAATTTTAATTTTATATGAAACACCTAAAAATAGTTAAAAACTCTTCTTTCTCATGCCTTTGAACAAATTACATTAAATGGTATAAGGATACAGAAATAAATAGTTACTTTGTTATTAAAATGATTGTAAAATACAACCAAAAAGAACAAAAAGTGCATTTTAAACAAGAGAACATAAAAAAAATGGAATGCACACAAAAAATACAGCAGAACAGAGTAAGTCATCATTCCCAAGTTACTATGAGTAAATAAGAGCTTTACAGCTATTTCCTAAGAGAAAGGGAAGAGGTTATAAAATGCCTTCAAATGTGCATTCCTGGAATAACTAGGACTATCTATCCTGGTAAATACAGATGGGTAAGTGGGAAGGGAATCAGTATCTCCTGAACAGTCTGTGCCTGACTATTTCAAGAATAAACTTGATATGGCTGAGTTTATTTCACTTAAGTGATACATTAACTTACACTTTAATGCATTCTTAAAATGAGGGAGAACACAAACTGTACACCCTTAAAGCATGTGTATCAGACATGTATTTTACAGGTCTAGTGGAAAGGGCACTAAGTTGGAAGTCAGGGCTCTGTAATTAATTAAGGGAACTAGAACACACTATTAAACTTTTGCTACATATAATTCTCATGTAGGTTTAGGATAATACCCAACTAATGAGTGTAAGTATGAGCAAACATTTGTAAAATTAAAAAACACCACACTAATGCATTGGAGTACTATGATAAAAGCTCTTTCTTTTTTCCTAGATCTCTAGAAAACCATTAAGTTAATAGGTAGTATACTAGTTAAGAGCTTGAAGTCCAGACTCAGATTCAAGTCTCAGTCTTTGTTACCTTACAGTCTCTTCATGTGTATAATGGGATAATAAGAGATATGGTACTATGTATTTACTACCTCAATTGATGAGAAAATCTTCTAAACAGTACTTTAAACAGTACTTTTAAGCTCTGTGTCAAATTTAGCTATTATTTTCATGATCATAATTATTATCTATAACAGCAACAACAGTTGACATTTATTGAGCATTTACTATATGCTAGACATTGTTTTAAGCATTTTACATTTTTCATTTATTTAATCTTCACAACCCTATAGAAAGGTATCTCCTATTTTTTTTTCCTATTTTACAGATAAAGAAATTAAGCTACAGAGAAATTATGACATGTGTCCAAGGTCATTAACTAGTAAGTGATAAAGACATGATGCAAATCAGCAGTTTGTAACTAAAGTCCCACACACTTAAAGTCTCCAAACTCAAATGATATGCTCTAATGCTAATGCCTTCAAAAGAACCAGATTTTATCGATTTTAAGATAGGCAAAGTGAATATATTAAAAAGAAAATTATATACAAAATGCTTATCAAAGTTCTTGGTCCAAAGTAATCACTCAGTAAATACTTGTTATTAAAATTATTTTTTAAATTATACTTTACACATTTCAAATTGACATATTAATGTTCCTTGAACAAAAGTAAAAGAAAGATTTCTAAACTTTAGGTTAAATTTAAAAATTTTATGAAAGGGTTAAAAAACTGTTAAAAAATTCTTAATGTTTCCTGAACACAAGGTAAACAATAAGACAATTACATGGATATTTTGAGGATTATATTTAACTTTTATTTCTAACTGCAAACCATTTGGCTCTGCAGCTAATGGCTAATCAAGTCAGTAAAGAAAAAAGTTATCAAACAGTCAACTGAAGTATGTGTATTGGACTGTAGTTAAAATAATGTACTGAATAATATGGATTATCTTTGCTTGAACTAAGCAGATAAAAGCCTAATTGTCAACAACAGCATTCTTTAAAAATATTTATGGTTCAGTATAATATGAAGAAATGAGAAGTTGGTATAACAGCATAATGCAGAAATTTTCCTAAAAGCTCAAAAGTTCTGAAAAGTTCATTTTGCTTTTAAAGTAAACTTACAGAAAACACACAAATTTGAATATGCATCTGGGACAAGATATTTATAAAATTCCATCAGGTTTTAAGTTCATCAGCAGGTCAAGTATGAAGAGTACTTGAGAGAAAAATTATAGTGTTCATCAGTTAAACACTCTTACTTACCCCTTGGCCAACTGCAACCCGCTCCAATGCCTTAAAGGGAAAAAAACAAAACAGGCTGCTGATATATTGGGTCTTATCTTTTAAGATTTATAAACACGCTGTATAAGAGTTTGTAAAACTGTCATTTAGAAAGATTAATTATGTGATAACATGTAAGTTTATGCACTTAACAGTGTTAATATCATTAAAGAATGTTAACTAGTACGCTTGTGTAATTTAGAGCTAATTTATAATGAATGTGTGTCATATACACAAACACATACCCTTGAATGTCAATTCTAATTATACACAGTCCTTGAATTTCAGAAGAAATTAGAAAACAGGAAAGCAAGGAAATGACATATTCTTGGCTCATTTTTAGTGTGGCTAAAACAAATAAATTCAAAACTATTATTATGCACATATACAGACATAGATATATTTATATATTTTAACATATTTTCTCATAATTTTAATAAACATGATTTCATCTTTTAGTAAACAAAATAACCCAGATTACAATCAAAAACCTATTTTGGAAAACTATATGTATTTTTGGTCTGTGTGATCTACAATTCAAACCAAATTCACATATGATCAAATGCCAGGTAGAAGAGAAAGTAACATATATTTTTATAATTTTATATATACTAGTTTTTACATTTGTATTTACTTAAAATCCAAAACGTTTTTACAAAATATTTCCTAACATTTCTAATAAGTGCTCATAATTCAAAATGTATGAAAGATTTGTCATAATTTAAATAAGGAACAGTCTTCTGAAACTTTGAGTTTTTAGATATAATTCCACATATATATAATTTTTAAACTAAATTTGATTTTTAAAATTTAAAATTTATCTAAAAAACTTAAATTAGAAAACATTTCAAACACAGGAAAGTAATACATATATAAGAGATGTGCATATACTTGCTACTCAAATTTAAAATATACATATTTGCTGCAGGTCTTGAGATTTTTATAAATGAAACTGTTTACTTATAGCTAAATCATACACTTTTAAAATGAAAATATAATTTACCGATTATCTTTTTATAAGAGCAATTTTGCAGATACACAAGATCACTGACAAGTAACTTTCCTCAAGTTGCATAGCTAGTTAGCAAAAAACTGAACAACTAAAAACTTGTTCTTTGAATCCTGGTTTATTCTCATGCCCTCACACCATGTAGAGATAGTGGGAAAAAGAGTTCACTGCATGAAAACTGGCTTCACAGAAATGGTTTGAAGAAAAAAAAATGTAATTTTCCCATTTACTTGAAGGATATCCTCACTGAACATCTAGAGCCAAGTAGAATGTTATGAATACAGTAGACAGCTATTACATAATTTTCATATTATGTTAAGCAGCAACAGGTCCAGAACAGATTTATCACTGAAGATAACAAGGAGTTTTCATTTATGGTATTCCTTGTGCTAATTTCAGATTAAATTTTTGTTATAAATTTTCCTAAAGGCTGAACTGAATTTAAAAAAAAAAGAGTCTTTAAAAAGGTGATTTGGTGTCAATAAAAATATCATATACCCCAGGACTGCTTTTGGTATGTGTTGCCAATGAGCCTAATTTAGAAATAGAAATAATAAATTTTTATTACATAATAAGAGATAATCAGGTAGGTGGTAAAAAGTGTTTTGCAAACATTAATACTGTTCTTGAACACTGACAAAGAGGATGAAGAAAACATACTAAGTATTCATTTCATACTAGTCTGGAATAATTTAGAAATTTTATCAGGCTTAAGGTATGCTAATGAGATTGCTCAAATTTAATTAATATTTTGTGTCTGGTTAATATCCGTAACTGTTTATTTGAAAGCATTCCCCAGAAAAGTATCATTTTTTTTAAAGCTTTGAATATTTGTCAAAAATGTCAGTTATGAAGCAAAAGGTAATAAAATAAGATATATTAAAAGAATTGTTCCTTACACTTTCCAGCATTACTTTGGAATCAAAAAAATAAGTTAACATGGATATGGGTTGAGATGGAGCTAAGGAGAAGGGCATTTCATGGGCAGCTGACATTGGTCAGGGTAAGCTAAGACCAGCATGGTCTGCTGATTCTACGTTTACAGAATTTATTTTCCAAAGTCTTCTTTTTGGTTCTTTGAATGTTTAATAGAAATCATTCTTTTTTTATGGATACAATATATTATTTTGTCTTTCTAAGGGATATTGCATAGTTCTTTCCTTTTAGATTATCTACATTTCTTCTTAGTTGCTTTTTTTTTTCTTTTTAAAAATCTAATCTCTATTTTTTTGTTGGACTTCCCTTAGATATCTATTGACTCTTGGCTTTCTGTTAATAATTAAAATGAAGATAACATAAATCTGATTAGAAGTATTTTGCTTACGAGTGAAGACTATTAGTTGTGGGTCTCACCACAAAGGGATAGATCTATCTTGTTACACTGTAACGTCCCTGATGCCAATATCTTGAGGTCTTTTCTCTCAGGCTAGTTAGATTCACTTTAAAAAGACTATTTCAATTTATTGCATCAGGGTATAACACTAGCTACAGCATTTTGATGCTCAAGTTGTCCCAAGAAGAGCCTGTCATTCTAACAAGACCTTGAACAAGTACCATTTACTAAAGAGTGAGAGAACAAGACAAATTTCCAGAAAAGTAGTTTAAATGGGGCTACAAAAAGAAACTATTATGTTTAATAAACTATTGTGTTTAATAATAGCATAAATACATTTCTAAGATAATTCTAGTAAATATAACTTAGAACACTGGTACACTATTTCTTATATTGCTATGTAACAGGCGTAGAAATAATGGACCCTAAAAGAATTAGTTTACTTTGCAGTTGGACATTAAACATATTATTTAATCAACTGTATTTTATTTTCTATTTTCTTAAATTTTTATTGTATAAAGTATACAATGTGACATATATATATGCATATGTGTGTATATATATATATAGATAGATAGATAGATACATATATATATGTCTAGATAGATAAATAGATGGACAGTTCCCAACTTTCAACTTTGTGATAGTGCAAAAGTGATATGCATTCAGTAGATACTATACTTTGACTACCCATACAACCATTCTATTTTTCACTTTTCATACAGTTTTCAATAAATTGCATGAGATATTCAATACTTTATTATAAAACAGGCTTTGTGTTAGATGATTTTGCCCAACTGCCGGTTAATGTAAGTGTTCTAACCATGTTTAAAGTAGGCTAAGTTAAGCTATGATATTTGGTAAGTTATGTATATTAAGTGCATTTTTGTGTGAAGATAATTTCAACGTTATGAAGGGTTTACTGGGATATAACCCCAACATAAGCTGAGCAGCATCTATATCTAGATAGATATGTTATTAATAACATATCCACCATCTTACATAATTACCTTTTGTGTGTATGTGCAATAAGAGTACCTAAAATCTATTCGCAGATTTCCATTATATAATACAATATTTACTATAGTCCTTATGTTGTACTTTAGATCTCTAAATTTATTAATCCTACATAGCTACAGTATTTTAAATTTCTGAAAACACAAAAATCACTTACATTATTTAAATCATTTCTTTATAAAGTGACATAGTGCCATGAACACAGAACATTATGGGCTAGAGTGTTCTAGATTTGACAGCACTAGTCAAATGCAGCATAATAAATGTTTCATTTAATTAAATAGTCACTTCATCTCCCAGTTAGCTTAATATTTTTCTCATTCTATAAAGATTTAGGAAACAAAATGATCTGCTATAAAGAAACAAACCACAGAGCTTTGGATAAAGTACTGAACACTTTACATTATTTTTATATAATAATTGGAATAATTATATATAACTTTTGTTATGACACTGCATATAGGGTGGATATTGTTTAAAGAGCAAGTCATTTTTTTTCTTATAATTTCCAATGCACAAAAGCATTAATGATGATGTTCTGCAAAATTTGGCACTGAATGTATGATACCAGCCCAAAATAATAAATTCTGCAACATCTGGATAAAGCTGTTATTCCAGGAAAAAATATAACCATACCAAACATGCTGACATTCTGGCATTGCGACCACAGCACCATCTCTCTTCCTTTAAATAGCGGCACATTGGAAATCCCCATTTTTCCTGAGTACATTCTGTAGACGCAGGAAAAATATGAATTATTTAAATAAAATTCTTCCATTTTCAGTTAAGATAAATAATCTACTGAGAAAGCAAATCAGTCACTGAGAAAGTTAAACAGTAGTTAAACATGGAAATGGTGATGTTAAACAGTTCATTCCAGTTTGTTAATTGAAAGCATACTAATGTTATGAAAATAGTATTTGCTCAACACAGCTGCTTTGTGTTTAAGTTCCAAGTCTGGTACCAACCAATTTGCCAAAATAATTTCTCTAAGATTTAGCAATTTAAAATGTAAATACTCTTGATATTCAGTTAACTATAGGAGACAAGCAATGAGGTACTGAAAATTTATTGCCAACCTGACTTTTTTTTTAAAAAGTGACTTACTAAATATGACATTTGGCAATTTATTATAGAACAATATAAATTCATTCCTAACAATGTTGAAGCATCAGAATTTTTTTAGCCACTATGTTCCTATTTCAGAAAAAGAACAGCTGTACAGGCTATGTTTTCATTATATTAAGAGACTGTAATACTTTCAACTATGATCCAGTTTGACTCAATTGCATCTATATTTTACAATAAGAACAAAATTTAATGTTCATTACTTAATCACATGTCTACTGCCTAACTTAATACAGTTACACATGCAATGTGGTGATGTTCAAATTCCTGATGTAGAACTATTAGTTCCACAGGGTTTTTGAAAAGGAAAAGAAAACAATTTCAATTTTACATTAAAGCCTGGAAAATTTTATTTTTTTAAAAAAGTGACAAGTAAAAGAAAGTTGAGATAAACATAAATATAAATTTCTGCCCAAAACCTAAAATGCAATAAAAAATAAAATTAAAAAAAAATATATATATAAATTTCTATTATATTATAAAAGGTAAAATAAAATAAAAACAAAACAGTGCTTTATAAGAAAATGCAATTGAGATAGATTTAACTAAATAAATGTCTGTATACCATGAGAGAGCATGTAAATTTTGATTAAAACAGAACAAGTTTACATTTTACATAGTCTGTGAAAGAGGTTTCTTTCAGGTATTAAATTAAAATTTATAATAGACCTTACTAAAAATCAGATGGAAGATATGGACCATTCCCGCCTAGGAATATAAATAATAATACAAATAAACAACTCAACAGCAAAACAACTCAATAATGCAATTAAAATATAGCCAAAGGATCTGAATACACATTTCTGAAAAGATGGCATACAAATGGCCAACAGCTATATGAAAAAATGCTGAATATCACTAATCATCAGGGTAATGCAAATCATATAGCCATATGAAAAAGAGTATGGAGGTTTCTCAAAACAAACAAACAAACAAACAAACAAACAAAAACAGAACTACCATACATACAATCCAGAAATCCCATTACTGAATATTTATCCAAAGGAAAATAATCAATATCTCAAAGGGATATCTACAATCACATGTTTATTGCTGCATTATTCACAATAGCAAAGATGAAATCATCCTAAGTATCCATCAAAAGATGAATAGATATAGATAAAGAAAATGTGGTATTATAAACACAGTAAAATACTATTTGGTCAGAAAAAAAAATCCTGCATTTGCAGCAATATGGGTAGAAATGGAAGTCATTGTATTAAGTGAAATAAGCTAGGCACGGAAAGGCAAATATCATACATTTTCACTCATATATGACAACTAAAAATGTTACCTCATGGAGATAGGGAGTAGAATGATAGTTACCAGAGTCTGGGAGGAGTATGTGTGTTTTGGGGAGAGGTGGATAAAGAAAGGTAGATTAGCTGGTACAAACATACAATTGAATTGAAGGAATAAGTTTTAATATTCGATAGCACAGTATGTGGCTATAGTTAACAACAATATATTGTATATTTAAAAATAGCTAGAAAAGATTTGAAATGTTCCCAGTACACAAAAATGATAAAGGCTTGAGGTGATGGATATCCTGAATACCCTGTCTTGATCATTACACATTCTACGCATTTATCAAAATATCGCACATACCCTATTAATATGTACAAATATTATTTATCAATAAAAATGCTAGTATATATACAGCACTTAATGTTGAGACACTAGTGTAAGTCCTTTACATGTATTAACTAGCTTCAGTTCCTAGAACAATTCTGTGAAGTAGGTATACTAATATAATAAGTATTTTATTATTTTTCTGACAAATAAGCAAAAAAAAACAATCTCACTATAAAGTGAAGGGCTAGAGAGATGGGGATGTGCTATTTTATTCAAACTGTTTTATTGCTAAGCAATAAAACCGCTAGTCCCCCACTTTCCGCATCCATTCTCTCCTTTTTCCTTGTAGTAACAGAGCACTCAAATGTTGAGATTAGAGGCTGTAATTCTCAGATTTCCATGCAACTACTAGGATACCTACAAGACTAGGTTGTGGCCAACTGAATGTGGGCAGAAATCCTACGTGCAAATTCTAGGTCATATACTTAAAAGGGACCGGGGATATGCTCTTTCACCCACACTTTCCACCCCTACCTGCTTACTTCATTTCTTTTCTTTCTGGAATATGTTCATGGTACCAAGCAAACTAAGACCACGCAAATAAGAGCAGTAGAGAGTATCACTAACAAATAGAAGAATCTTGGATTCCTATAAGACTTTTTGGTTCAGAGCTTCTAGAGCAGCTCTACTTATTGGCCTCTGGATTGAAATATACATGTTCCTGTATCTTGTTTAAGTCACTGTTACTTTGGTTCTAAATCTATTTTACATTTAAATCTTCATCTTAACCTAATGTTTGCCAAATTTTTTATAGCTCAGCACTCTTGGAATATAGCAAAATTTGTATGTCACACTAGAATAAACAGATGATGATGATTATGCTCACAGGCAAAACCCAGGGAACAAAGGAAACAGTATCTCAGGAATACCCAAAAACATTCATGGCACAGTACTTAAACAGCTCTCTTCTAATTAATACAGAAGTCTTTTTCTGAGGATGTGCTATTTGAGCAGAGATTTAAACCTAATAAAGAAGCATCCTACGAGAAAAAGATTTAATGAAATATGAAACAAAATTTAAAAATTGAGCTTCCAGTAGGATATAGTTATTCTCCAAAAACAAAATAGAGAATATCTCACAACTTAAAATGATAATTGACTAGCAATTTTTTAAGGTATGTTTTAACTTTTCTTATTTATTTATTTTTTTATTATGATTCAAGTTCTGGAGTACATGTGCAGATCGTGCAGAATTGTTACATAGGTATACACATGCCATGGTGGTTTGCTGCATCCATCCCAACGTCACCTACATTAGGTATTTCTTGGAATGTTATCCCTCCCCAATCCCTCTACCTCCTGCTATCCCTCCCTTAGCTCCCCCAATCCCTCAACAGGCCCCAGTGTATGATGTTCTCCTCCCTGTGTCCATGTGTTTTCATTGTCCAACACCCACTTATAAGTGAGAACCAGCGGTATTTGGTTTTCTGTTCTTGTGTCAGTTTGCTGAGAATGATGATTTCCAGCTTCATCCACGCCCCTGCAAAGGACATGAACTCATCCTTTTTTATGACTGCATAGTATTCCATGGTGTATATGTGCCACACTTTCTTTATCCACTCTATCATTGATGGGCATTTGGGTTGGTTCCAGGTCTTTGCTATGGTAAACAGCGCCACAATGAACATACGTGTGCATGTGTCTTTATAACAGAATGATTTATAATCCTTTGGGTACATACCCAGTAATGGGATTGCTGGGTCAAATGGAATTTCTATTTCTAGATCCTTGAGGAATCGCCACACTGTCTTCCACAATGGTTGAACTAATTTACACTCCCACCAACAGTGTAAAAGTGATCCTATTTCTCCACATCCCCTCTAGCATCTGTTATCTCCAGATTTTTTAATGATCGTCATTCTAACTGGCATGAAATGGTATTTCAATATGGTTTTGATTTGCATTTCTCTAATGACCAGTGATAATGAGTCTTTTTTCATATGTTTGTTGGCTGCATAAATGTCTTCTTCTGAAAAGTATCTATTCATAGCCTTTGCTCACTTTTTGATGGGGTTGTTTTTTTTCTTGTAAATTTGTTTAAGTTCTTTGTAGATTCTGGATATTAGCCCTTTGTCAGATAGATAGGTTGCAATTTTTTTAACTTCTTCTAATATCCTAACCAAATACCTACAAACAAACAAATTTGTAACACTGGAACAAAAAGAGATGAAACTCAACATAGTGCAGAAAAAGAAAAAAATCCAAAGAACAATTGATTTGTAATCAAAGGCATAATTAGTAGGCCATCATTTCTCGGAAGTTTACCTTAGGCTGCCAGGAAAAAGGCTTGTCTACTTTTTGAAAATAGGCAGAGAAGTTTTCCCTCAGTGATAATCTAAAGAAAACTTGGACTGGAAAAAATACTACTTAATATTAGATTGAAAGGGGTACAGTATATCTAAAAAATATACTATACTGGAAAGGGTATATTATTAGAAGAAAAAACTAATATAAGAAACCCACAGCCAAGTATACTTCTAAATTCTTGACCTACAGAAACAAGAGAGATAACAAATAATTACTGTGACTATAAGCCATTGGGTTTTGGGGTGATTTCTTTCACAGCGTTAGATAACACATACAGTCTACAGTTAGCAATGAAAAGTAAGGGGGTTTTTTCCATACAAGGAATGTGGGAAAAACATCCACTGCTTGAATAGTATGGGTAGTGTGCTTCATTACAAGAGCTAGGTTTTGATTAGGTGAGAAAATAAAGAAACTTTCAGAGAAGAGGCAATATATGTAGGCAATTTTGATAATGATTGACTGTGAATTCCAGAAAATGGCACACTTAGTCAAAACCAGGGGATTATGGAGATACCTTTGATTAGGGTCCTGGAAGGAAGAAATGAGCTGTGAGTCCTCGGGGTCTGGTGGTAGCTGATATGAATAGGGATAAAAGACATGATGGGATTAGCCCTGAGAGTTCTAGAGACAAAGTGGTGAAGCTGTAAGTGTTGTGGTGGAGGGAAGATGAGGTGAAAATTTTTCCAGGGAAACAGAGTTCTGGGCTTCCCAATTGATTTCTGGTGATAAAGGGAAGATATCGGCAGAGAAACACAGGATTCCTGGATTCCCTGTTGTCTCCATATGATACTGATGGAAGCCAGAAAGGGAGCCATCACACATGGAGCTCATGGGGCTGTCACTGGAGAAGTGGAGCATAATAAAACATGGTCTTACTTCAAGTGTTTCCTGACTTGTGGTGATGAAGATTATTAGGCTGAAGGAGGGTTATGGTCTTTCTTAGAGCTCATAAAGTGACTATTTACCACCACAACAAAGGCTGACAGAGGGTACTCAACCCATGTGTAACAGAGGTTCCTCTTATTTAACAATGCATGAAAGACAGAAGGGCAGTCTTACTTGATGCACCTAGCTCCCTGATTTCTTCACCAAAACACCTGGGAACATTAAGATACTAGTGCAGTTTACAGGAACTGCCAGCCTTGGCTCAAAGCTATATTAAAACACATCACTCTGGACACCATGAGATTACATAACCATCTTGAAGTTTTCTGAATCTGCATTAACAGTTTCCTCTGTGGTTGAGATCACGGTGGCCTCATACCTTCGCTCTTTTTCTAATGGAGTTAAGTGCAAACAACTGATAAAGAGGCAGTAAACCCTCAATGTCAAAGCCTTTTATGTAGATCTCCAATAGTATCTTCAGAATCTGTTTCATTAGTTTCATTCTGACTGCAGTGAAAACTGAAGCTCTCTCATATACTACTTTGACGTATCAGTCTTCTCTTTGTGTTCATATACTCATATTCAAATCTAATCAAATTGAGCATTAAAGACCCTTTATCAGTGAATCAAGCTGCTTTCCTCTAGCCTCACTTCCATAATTTTGGAATAGATGAAGTCTCTTGTTTTCTAACCTATTTCTTGCAAGCTTTAGAAACAATAATCTCTTAATTTTAAAGATTGTACTAGTTACTCCTTCTTGTGTTAATATCGTTATCCACCTAATTAAACAAGCTTAAACTTTAGAACCATTTCCCATTACCCTAAATTCTTATATATACATCTTCTTAATGATACTTCTTTGTCATATTCAGTCTTCATGAGCTACTAACACTTCATCCGGCTATGAAGTGTTCCTGTGGTTTTGTCCTGCTACTCCCACATAGTTCCAATAATTTCTTTGAACAAAGGCTCACAAACTCAAATACTTGCAGTGGTTAAACACATGTATAAAGTGGTAGGTAGACTGTAATAGATTTGTATTTGTAATACAAATAAAGCCATTTGTATGGTAACCAAGTATCACATCTTCCGGGTCCTACCGCTTTTTAAAGCACAAGGCAGGCATAATAAGACTACCCAAATTGCCCAAAATTAGTCTGTGAGCACCCTTTGTCAGTGATAGCCAATTTGTAACCCTTGCATTATCTATACTCTTCCCCTAACTATATTCTTTCTCTAGGATAGCTTATCTATACCTCAATACACAATGATAATTATTGTATTAGATTTCTCAGCTGCAGTAACAAATAACCAGAAACTAGGTAGCTTCAAACAACAGAAATTTATTCTCTCAAAAATCTGGTTGCCAGAAATCCAAAATCAAGCTGTGGGCTAGGCCACAGACCCTCTGAAGGTTCTAGGGAAAAATATTTCATTGTCTCTTCCATTACCTGGTTTCTGGTGATTACTGGTAATCCTTGTCAATTTCTACCTGTCTTTACATGGCAGTTTTCTCTCTGTGTGTCTCTGTGTGCTCTCTCCTAGGATATTAATCTTTGGATTTAGGGCCCACCCAATCCAGTATGATTATCCCATCTTAACGAATTAAATTTGCAAAGACCCAGTTTTCAAATAAGGTCATATTCTGAAGTTCTTCATGAACATTACTTTTTTGGAGACATGAATCAACCTACTACCACTCCTAAATTATATCTACATTCTTATACTCTTCTGTGAGATCTAGTTTTGCATTATCAATACCCTAACCATGATTTCCAAATAGATATTTCATTGGCACCTTAAAATCAACATGTCCAAAATAAAACTAACTTCATAATACAAATCTAGATCTCATGAAGTTTCATAACTGGCATTAATATTTATTCATTTACACAAGTCAAAAAATTCAGACGTCTTTGACACTTTCTCATTCACAGTTTGTTTTAGAAATTCCCGTTTATTTATCTCCTAAATATTCCTCAAATCTATAAATTCTCTATTTCCACCAACCCAAACTACCTGGACTGGTACAACAGTCTCTTGATTGGTGTGCCAACATCCGCTCTTGCACCCCTTTTATTTCAACCTCAATTCTGCAACCATGATGATATTTTAAAACTGTGTAAACCTCATCAGGGCCGGACAAGGTGGCTTATGCCTGTAATCCCAGCACTTTGGGAGGCCAAGGTGCGCAGATGACCTGAGGTCAGGTCAACCTGGCCAGCATGGTGAAATCTTATCTCTATCAAAAATACAAAAATTAGCTGGGCATGGTGGCACACGCCTGTAATCCCAGCTACATGGGAAGCTGAGGCAGGAGAATCACTTGAACCCGGGAGATTGCACCACTGGGCAATAGAATGAGACTCCATCTCCAAAAAATAAAAATTAAATAAATAACTAAAAAAATAAATAAATTTAAACCTCATCAGTTCACTTTCCTGTTTAACAAATCCTTCTTCTCCTTAACAAATTGTTTTTCTCCTTTTAAGAATAAGTCTTCATTCTTTAATATGATTAAGAACATCCTGTATGATCTGCTTGTGTCGTTTGCCAGCTTCATTTCACACTTTGTTTGCTGTTTCCACTTTTAATTTGGATTTTTAATTTGATATATATTTATAGAGTACTTAACATGGGCCAGTCACTCAACCCATGGCTAAATATTCTTTCATTCAATGAACAATTCATACGTGATATGTATTTTTCCCCTCCCTTTTTCTTCTTAAAATTGTTTTATTGAGGTATGGTTGATATATAAAAAGCTGTAGTTATGTAATGTATACAACTTTATGTGTTTGGAGATTGGTCAACACCCGTAAAATCATCAACCTATCATCATTAACAATGTCAAAAACTTGTTCATGTACCTCTAAAAGTTTTCTCCTCCCTGTTTGTTTCTCCTTTTATAGTAAAAGCACTTAATATAAGATCTATCCTTTTAGCAATTTTTAAATATACAATACAATACTGTGAATCATAGGCCCTATATTATACATACAATAGATTTTCAAATTTTATTTTGTATAATTAAAACTTCAAACTCTTTGACCAATACTTCCCTATTTCTCTCTCACCCAGCCCCTGCTCTTGCTTCTGTGTTCAACTATTTTAGATTTCACATACAAGTGAGATAATGCAATATTTTTCTCTGCCTGGCTTAATTCACTTAAGATAATTTTCTCCAGGTCCATTCATATTGAAGAAAATAGCAGGACCTGCTTCTTTTTAAAGGCTGAATAAAACTCCATTGTATGTATGTGCCACATTTTCTTTATCCATCTATTCATTAATGGAGTAGACTGATTCCATATCTTGGGCTACTGTGAATAATGTTGTAATAAATATAGGAATACAGATCTCTTTGAGATCCAGATTTCAATTCCTTTAGATACATACTCAAAAGTCAAAATGCTGAATCAAAGAGTAATTCTACTTTTAATTTTTTGAGGAGCCTTCATATTGTTTTTCATGGGTGACTGCACCAATTTACATTCCTACCAACAAGGTAAAAGAGTTCCCTTTATATCCTTGTCAAGACTTGTCCTGTGGATTCTTCTTTTTTTTTAATAACAGTCATTTTAACAGGTATGAGGTGATACTTCATTGTGGTTTTAATATGCCTTTCCCTGATGATCAATAATGTTGAGCACCTTTCCATATATTTGTTAGTTGTCTGTACATCTTTTTTAAAGCAGTGTTGAACTTATGGGGTTCTGGGTGGCCAGGCTCATTGTCCAGTATCATATCAAAACAAGTTAATCAGCAGCCCCTTAGGGAAAGGTACTTCATTACTTCAGACATAGCACTGATGAAATCAATCCAGAAAAAGGTTCTTGTCCAGGCCTTCTTGTTGTACAACTGTAAAGGCAGGCAACTGATGCTTATCTTTTCCTTTCAAGGCTCAGGAGTTAGTAGTTTTAGAGTTACGGGCATTCCTGATGATAAACTTGATTGAATTTTCACAAAACCATAGACTTAGCCTATCTCTTCCTGCCTTAAATCCTGGTGATTGCTTCTCTTCCTTATTAAGTGTTCTTTGTGGCATTTAAAATCCAGAATGGGGCACTTTTACCTGCACTAAAAATTTGTTCAGGAAGATACTCTCTCTTTTCAATAATTTTCTTAATGGCATCTGGGAACTTGTCTGCTGCCTCTTGGTCAGCATAACCTGCTTCTCCTATTATCTTGACAATTTGTTTTATGCCAAACCTTTTTCTAAAATCATCACACCATCCTCATTGGCATTAAATTCTCTAGCTTTAAACCCTTTACTGATGTAGATTTAGATCCTTTTGCTTAACTTTTCATATAAAGACTTCACTTTTTCTCACATCAAATTACTGTTTGTTTATAGATAGGCCTTTCTTTTAGCAATCATGTACCCACATAAAACTGTATTTCAAACCTTGCATTTTTTGTGTTTGCTGGCATAGCTTCACAGACAGCTTCACTAGTTTTCTTTTCTTTTTTTACAGGAGTCCTTATGACATATTCATTTACTTGAAATAGTGGTCAACTGCAGCTGCAGACCTCAATCTATGGTACATACTAAGCAACTCAAGTTTTCTTGTCATGATTTGCCTTCTTGGGAGCACTTACGGCATCACAAGTGGCACTTAGTATAGATACCATGGTGTTATTCCAAGCTTAAGGTATTATATTATACTAAACAAGATGAGAAATATGCTAGAACTGTGAAAGACCACTTTTTAACTGCAATATGCAACTTACTGAAGAGACTACTCAAGTGGAGGTCAGTAGTGTCACACATATTTTCAAGTGGGTATTTGAAACATTAGACCTCAATGAAATAGCAACAGGAGGTGGCTACAAAATTGTTACAGCAGAATAGTATGTATTACAGTTAATTTTATGCAGTCAAGATTTAATTCTGCACCTTTATGTTTGATATTCCTTTACATTTCCATGTACTGCAAATAGTGCCATGTATGATATATTTATCAAAACATACATACACACAAACTCAACCTGTTCAAAACTGAACAACTCTCATCTCAGTTCTGCCCTTTCTGCAGTTATATCCAGATCATTAAAGGACAGCTCCATTCTTCCATTATTTTAGGTCAAAAGCCATTGATATATACTTTGCTTTTCTCTTTTACACTTTCATGTTAAGTGGGAATACATATAATATATATTCAGAATTTAACCATCTCTTCCAAAGTTCTTCTCTGACCTGCACTATCACCATCTTTCATCTAGATTCCAGCAATAGTTCTCTAAGAAATTTCCCTGCTTTTTGTCACAACACTATTTTAGCCATGCTGGTCTCTGTCCTTCCTTGAAAGGGCCAAAAGGCTCCTGCTTTCGGGTTTTTACCTGCTGCTCCCTCTGGCTGGAACACTATGTCTCCAAGATAGCTGCGTGGCTTGCTCCCTCATCCTTCAACTCTCTGTTCAATGTTATCTTAACAACAAGGCCTCTCCTGGCTAGCCTATATAAAACAGCATACCTTCAAACCCACTCACATTGCTTTATTTTTCTCCATAGTATTTATCACCACCTGATATACTAGATATATATCTGCTTGTTACTCTGTTGTCTCTACCTACTAGGAGGTAAATGACATGGGTGCAGAGACTTTTTTTTCACTTCTCATTCAAAAGTGTCTGACACATTGTAGACACTCAATAAATATTTTTGAAAGAATATATAAATGAATGAATGATTACGTTCAGTTTGAATCCTTCTATCAGAAAACAATATTTGTACATGTACACATTTGTATATGTATGTGCATAGCCAGAAGCATGTGAAGGGAGTGTCACATGTGATGCTGAAACTTTTACTTTTTAACATATATGCCTGCATACTTTCAGTACGTAAGAGAATACATTTATTACTTATGTTTAAAGGTAAATACAGGAATAAATGTTGCTTTATATTTTGAGTTCATTCATAGTTGAAAGTCCTTTACTAAAGCTTCCTCTTTGTGTGTCACATGCATCTATGCCACTTTTATAATGCTTTGAAACAATAAAGTAAAATTTGGGAGACAGGTATCTTATACTCTCCCACAAAATATATTTTTTTTAATTCTAAAGATCAAATATTTATCATTTACCAGCCATCTTACCTTGATTTTAAACATCAGTCTGTTCCATGTTATTTTCTTTTAGGATTGACTAAGACTCCTTAAGTTTCGTTAAAAGTATCCTTGAAGAATATCTGAAGAACTGCCATGTAGACTGACATACTCTCAAGTATACATGACATCTCAGTTCTAGTTTCAAGTTTAGAAACTCGTTTCCCACCTTAGAATTTTATAGTTTTATAATTAGCATCAGAGATTATAGGACAATTCTATAAAATTTTCTTGATTTTCATTTCAGATTTTAAATAAGGCCACATATATATGATATTCAAAATGTTGCCTAAGGATAAAAGGTGTATTAAACATTAAACTGAACTATCAAGATTTATGAAGTACATACATATGACTGGTTTCTAAAATATATTAAAAGTAAAAGGATAGGCCTGGCATGGTGGCTTGCACCTGTAATCCCAGCATTTTGGGAGCCCGAGGTGGGCAGAGTACTTGAGCCTATGAGTTCAAGACCAGCCTGAGCAACATGATGAAATGCTATCTTTATGACAAAAAAAAAAAAAGTACAAAAATTAGCCAGGTATAATGTCATGCGCCAGTAGTCCCACCTACTTGGGAGGTTGGGGAGGGAGGATTGCCAGGGCCCAGGTGGAGGCTACTATGAGCTATGATCATGATATGGCACTGCAGGCTAGACAACAGAGTGAGAACCTGTCTCAAACACACACACATACACACACACACATCCTAAAGGATACATATAATTAAATAATTATGTAAATCAGACTTACTCTTCAGCATTAATAAAAAATGAAGAATAAATTTAAAATAGTATAACCAGAATAATAATATAGAAGACAATTTAAAAGTAGGCAAGCTCCAAAAATTGCTCTGCTCTTAAAATGATAAGAAAAAATGTAGGTGGGCCGGGTGCGGTGGCTCACGCCTGTAATCCTAGCACTTTGGGAGGCAGAGGAGGGTGGATCACCTGAGGTCAGGAGTTCAAGACCAGCCTGGCCATCATGGTGAAACCCCATCTTTAAAAAAAAAAAAAAAAAAGTAGGTGTAGAAATTAGTAACTTAAAAAGATGTTTATGGGCAATTGTCAACAATGATTCAAGTTGTAAAGGAGATACAGAAAGATTCTAGAATTCAAGACATTTCATGAAAATCATAGCACAATGAGTATATGTTCATGGCAATTAACTTCTTTATTCCATAAATATGGACTGAGTCTCTACTAATCCTTTCTTTCTGCCTTCACCAGACTGTACCTTCAATTTAAGTCACTGAGATATAGACTCGATAATATGAAGTTTTGTTTCACAGAAAATAAAAATGGAGAGCACAGAAAATAGTAAAATGGTAATGATTATAATAAAATGATTAAATTTATTATCTCTATAATTTGTTTCCTACTGGGCCATGTCAAACTTGAGGGTTAATTTTATGTATTAACTTGATTGAGCCACAGGATGCCCAGATATCTGGTTAAACATGATTTCTGGATGGCCTGTGGGGGAGTTTTGGGAAGAAATGAGATGAGTGTTGTAATTGATGGTCTGAATAAAGCAGACTGCCCTCTCTAATATGGGTGGGTGTCATCAAACCCATTGAAAAGTTAGGGAAAAGTTGAATTCTTATCCTCGCTACCTCATTGCATAAGCTGAGACATTTGTCTTTTCTTGCCTTTGGACTGAGACTTACACCGTCGGCATTCCTGGTTCCCAGACCTTTAGTCTCACACAGGAATGTACATCACTGGACTTCCTGGGTCTCCAGCCTATAGAGAGCATATTGTGGAACTTCTCAGCCTCCATAGTTGTGTCAGCCTCATTCTTAATAATAAATCTAATTACATGTGTGTGTATGAGTACCCTGCCTAGTATACCAGGTATATATAGCCCTATTTACAATGCCGTTTATTTTCTACTTCTCATCTCCACTGCTAGTTCTATTATATGATCAATGTACTAGTATTTCACTTATCCTTTGGCTAAAAGTACAGGCTGAAAACGTAATCTCAAGGTATATGTATATAAAGTGTGATGTATATAAAAAAGAAAATAAACACCCAGTTTTAAAAGATATGTATATTACTTTAATGGAGCCATATCTACATTCAAACATTTTTTATTAAGGACTCAGTCCAGATACTACTGTCCTGGTATCTTTATGCATGACTATACAATGGAAAAATCCAGGTGTTGAGAGAAAGCATTGTGTTGGTTTGGCAAACACTGTGATAGCAGCTTCCCAGTGGAGTTTCTCACTATGTATGACAGGTTCTGTCTGCCACAAAACTCTACCCTTGATAAAATAATTTACAATGAGATACATAGGGAACACCTGAGATGATCTTTATACTAATATCACAGATGATGTTGTAACTTCATACCTATAAAAATTTCACACATTGTGTCAGATGGATGATAATGAAAAAAATTTAGACAACTTTCTGGTAATTTATTTACCATGGGAAAAAAGAAGTAAGAACACTATAGAAAAATATTTTTTGAGTATCAAAATCTAGATTTATACATAAAATGGGTATCAAAGTATCAGTATCAAAATCTAGTTTTATATATAAAATGAGTAGATTGTAATTTAGTTTTTTTAAAACCTGTTTTATATTGACTGCCAACTCTCTCACAAGAATTTCTGTCAGTTTTGCTTTCATATTACTTTATGTAAAATATAAACTCTTTCTTTTTACTACTTCTTTTAAGTGGACATATTCATTTTCTATTTTGGATTTAAATACATTATTGGCTTCTTTTCTTTACCATGAACACAGGAAGAACTTCTTTATGCTAAATAAATCCAATCTGCATGAGCTTCAAAAGCCACTTTCTATTAGTCACAAAAAATAATGAGGTGCAAGTTAAAGAAAGAAATAAGCAAAATATATTAAAGTTCCATTTCTAACTACTTCTAGGCAGCAAGAAGATGCCCCATGGCAAAAATAAAATCAGTGCCAGTATTCTAGAAAACATACAGTTGACTGAAGATCACATACAGCTGTCAGAGTGAGGTAACTGTGCACAGAATGCCAAGTACCTCTAGAAATCTCTGTATTCATCCCATATTAATTGGGAAGAATGTTTTTGAGACATAAGTCCAGCTGAACAGTGAGGAATAATGTGATATTGTAACAAAAGCTTATAAACAGCTGAATCTACAAGGTTGGCAGTAAAGTCAATTCATCTGCTATACTATTGCAAAGAACAATCCCTAGACTAGCAACAACAGAAACTCAAGGTGAGATAGATTCTGACTGTTTCTCAATGAATTACTGAACAAACTAATACATTATTAAAATTGATAGAGTTAAGAAAAGAAATATATATACATTTGCTATAAATTATTGCTAGTTTTACTTCTTAAAATCCAAACATATAAAACTCAGAGAAACAACATTTATGGCCATAATTATACTGGTATAAATGTAAAATATAATTAAAAAAAATTTCTTATCATCCAAATGCAGAATCATGGCAGGAAAGTAAAGTATTTATGCAAACCCAATATAATTAAGAAAAAAAGTACTAAATGTCTCGATAAAAATAAGGTTAAATTTTAATAATATGCATGTTTTGGAAAGCTACATTCATGTCATAGAATGATATCATTAAAGCCAGAAGACACAGAGATCCTTCTTTTGCTTCACTAATTTACAGATGACCCACAAAGGCTAACTGATTCATCCAGGTCACAATACTGCAGAGACAGAGGAGCATTCTAGTAAGTCAAAGTATCCTTTCTTCTATGCAGTGTTTTTGCACACCCTTGGACATCTAGAAATCACTCTCTCTATGCTTGGAATGTAACTTATACATTACTCTAATACAGTACCTATCAAACTGTATTATAATTGTTTTATCTGTAATAAAACCTATTACATTATATATTACTTTAAAATGTTTCATTTAGATATCCTCAGTATCTAGCAAAGTGGGTAGTGGGTGCATACTTAGTTTGCTGAGTGTCTCCTAAATCTCAGCATATTCTATGTTGAATACATATTTATTGATACTTATGGCTCAATGTTGTTGTTACTAAATTGGTTCTTATGTTCTCATAATTTCAAAGTCTTCATTTTAGTTTCACAGTTTAAATTAGGAGTTGCTAAAAACTGTTTATGCATCGGAGAGAGATCCAAAATGGCCGCGTAGCAGCAGCTCGGGATTGTGGCTCGCGGTGAGGGCGCAGAGAGCGAGTGGACGCCGCAGTTACAGACGAATATTTGATGCCCACGGACTGGGACATTCCCGGCGAGGGAGCCACGCAGGTCGCCAGCGCGACTCTTTTGGCCGGCGCGGCGCTTCTCGGTGTGGAGTGTGCGGGACTGGGTGGTGCCCTTTTGGTCAGGCGCCGCTGGTCCCATCCCCACAAGGAGAACAGCAATTGGAAGCGCTGAGGACTCAGAAGCACAGCTGAACCCGGGAAGGCCCAGCTCTGTGGGGAAGGAGCGCCCCCCGAAGGAAAACTAAGAAACAGAAAAAACTTCATCACCAACAAGCCGAACGTCCACTCAGAGACCCAATCTCAAAGT
>PVKP010031391.1:0-27000 GCA_004027715.1 Plecturocebus donacophilus | reverse complement strand
AAGGCAGGCCTGATGGTAACGAAATCTCTGAGCAATTGCTTATTTGTAAAGGATTTTACTTCTCCTTTGCTTATGAAGTTTAGATTGGCTGTATATGAAAGTTCTTTTCTTTAAGGATGTTCAATACTGGCCCCCACTCTCTTCTGGCATGTAGGGTTTCTGTGGAGAGATCCACGGTGAGTCTGATGGGCTTCCCTTTTTTTAAGAAAACCTAGACAAAACCATTCAGGACATAGGAATAGGCAAGGACTTCATGACTAAAATATCAAAAGCATTGGCAACAAAAGCCAAAATAGACAAATGGGATCTAATTAAAATTCAGAGCTTCTGTACAGCAAAAGAAACAATCATTAGAGTGAAATGGCAAGCAACAGAATGGGAAAAAATTTCTGCAATCTACCCAGCTGACAAAGATCCAATATCCAGAATCTACAAAGAACTAAAACAGATTAACAAGAAAAAAAAATTCAAAAGTGGGTAAAAGACATGAACAGATACTTTTCAAAAGAAGACATTTATGAGGTCAGCAAACATGAAAAAATGCTTATCATCACTGGTCATTAGAGAAATGCAAATCAAAACCACTTTGAGATACCATCTTACACCAGTTAGAATGGCTATCATTAAAAAATATGGAGACAACAGATGATGGAGAGGATGTGGAGATATTAGAACACTTTTACACTGTTGGTGGGAGTGTAAATTAGTTTAACCATTGTGGAAGACAATGTGGCGATTCCTCAAGGACTTAGAAATAGAAATTCCATTTGACCCAGCCATCCCATTACTGGGTATATATCCAAAGGAGTATAAATCATTGTATTATAAAGTCACATACACATGTATGTTCATTGAGGCACTTCCAACAGCAAAGACCTGGAACCAACCCAAATGTCCATCAATGATAGACTGGACAAGGAAAATGTGACACATATACAGCATGGTATACTATGCAGCCATAAAAAATGATGAGTTTGTGTCCTTTGTAGGAACATGGATGAATTCGGAAACCATCATTCTCAGCAAACTGACACAAGAACAGAAAAATAAACACCGCATGTTCTCACTCATAAGCGGGTGTTGAACAACGAGAACACATGGACACAGGGAGGGGAACATCATACAATGGGGTCTGTTGGAGGGGAATAGGGGTGGGACAGCAGGAAGTAGGGATGCTGGGGAGCGATAACACAAGGAGAAATGCCAGCTGTAGGTGATGGGGGGATGGAGGCAGCAAACCACATTGCCATGTATGTTCCTATGCAACAATCTTGCATGTTTTGCACATGTACCCCAGAACCTAAAGTGCAATAAAATACATATTTAAAAAAAAAAGAATGAATTTGATAAATGTTCTAAGGAAATGTCCTTGGTTCAACAGGGCAGTATCATCTTTTTCTTCCTGGACCAGGACCTATGGATATTCCACCAATTGATATGGCATTTTATAAACTTAAGAAATTATATCTACCAAGCCGTGGTTATCAAAATTTAGACATACTAGTTAGTGCACTAGTAATATTCACACAATTATTTATGTTTTATAGGGATACTCTCTTCCTATATGTTAATAGGGCCAGCTTCTGAGCATGTGACCTCTGCAGCTGCACAGGTTCCCATGTTTCACTTAATGATCTATTATTGTCATCATAAATTTTAAATAATTTTTGAAAAAAAAGGATCCTGCATATTTATTTTCTACTAGTCCCACAAATTAGGCAGAAGTGTTGGTTGGAATGTAAGATACTTCCATATTCTGTTATACTATTGCTGTTTGACCAAATTTTCCTCATTTTTTGGAAATATTCTCTATTATTTCTGCTTGGATTTGTGTATTTGTCAAAATAATGTCTATTTGAGGTATTTGACTTCTCACCACTTACTTTCCTTTCCAGGATGAGAAACCATTCTTATTTCCTCTCATAATTTATGTTTATTCAAGTATATCCTACTATAAACTTAACTGTACATTTTCGTTAATTTTCAAACCTATCTTGCCACACTGATACAATTTTTGAATCTCTTCTATCTGCAGCACCTTGCAATGTGCTCAGGACACATGTAAATACTTGAACACTTGTGAAAATAATAGATCTTATCAAAGAAGATTATCACATAAGCAACGTCATATTGCCTAATTATATCTTAAAGACAAGGCACCTAGTTCTACAGGTATTATAAAGTCCAAATCCCTTTATTAACCACGTCTTTCTTCAACTCTAAAGGTTGTAGATAGTGTGCAAAGGCAAGACTTTCCAGTAGCTGTGCAAGTTGATGACCCTCTAATAAGCTGAAATACTGCACCATAGCTTCCAAATTCACAATGTGATCCAAATTGTGACATTTTTTGGAATGAAAACTATGCTATTAATAATTATGTCATGACAATCAAAGTCAAATGACTATATCCTCCAACAACAAGGATGTATAGTTACCCTAACTGTAGATTGTACAGGTCTCTGATTTTTTGTACTACTTTATTTTTATTTAATATTTTATGAATAAAATCACTCATTACCTATTGGTCAAGGTAATTGCCATGCATTTAACATTCGGATTAATTATCACCACCAACCTCATTCAAACAACTCATCCTTGTGATTTTGACAATCCTATGTAAACAGCTTGAGAAGAGGCTTTCCCATCTCTATTATACAGTGCAAGGGGAATCCTCTCCCCTTAAAAAACTTAGAAACTGAATGGCGCATTTGAATTCAGTAACATGGCTAAATGTCAGACCTTACCTAAAATCGGGTTACATCTAAGAGTTTCATATTTTTACTGAATGCTATAGATATTTTCCTGTTTATTTATCACCTGTAGCATAATTCCTTGCATAGTTTTCCAAAAGGCAAATTACATTTCAAAACATCAGTTAGAGGCCATGAACCCAGAATGCTCTTGTGACCATGAAACAGTTTCTAGCTACCTTTCCAGATAATTAATTTTCTCATAGATTGCACTATAGTTCTTAATTCTGTGACTATTTATGCTTGATATTTATTTACACATCTCCGAGAAGAAAAGCATTCAGTTATTCTGATATAAATGTCATCTTTAGAGTAGACACAGAGCTAAGGTGCAGAAAAAACTGTGTACTGGGTTATGGCATGAGATAGACTGTGCATAGTAATACAGTATGGCAGAAGTATAAAGGAGTGTGTCTATGAGATTGAAAAACACTTGTAATTAGCCCACATGAAAGTGTGCCTCTAAGGAGCCAAAGTCATTCAAGAATGGGATTATGGCCAAATACAGTGAGGTCTAGCAACATTTGTTGGACTCACGTATAAGGAGCTCTAACTAAGCCAATTAATACACAAAGCAATTGAGAAAAATAAATAAATTCAGTTCCACAGGAGCGTAATATAACTTAAACAACAATCTACCCAAAACTACATACATTGAGCATATTGAATACTGGATACATAGATTTATTTGTCTTTCTTTTTGTGAATATGTATTCTTTGTTTAATACTTCAATGTTGGAATCTACATTGTCAGCAAGAGTATTAAGTGCTATATTCTTCAACAGGTATAGTAATTTACTAGTTATGTATTGATTTACTGATAGAACCAAGGAAACTCCATACTCTCTTAAAAATGTTTCACTCAGTGTTTAAAAATGTATAAATTAGGTTACGTTATTTTAGAAAATGATGTCCTGTCATGTCTTGTCACTTGGACACTGCTATTACTCCTTTATACATTACCCTCTTCATTGTGGAGTGAAAACCAGGAGCTACATTTCCCAGAATCACCTGCCAAATTTGAGTTTGCCAATGGGAAGATCTTAGAACAGCTTTACACATGCAAAGGAGGAAGGCCATTGCTCTCCACAAATGTTTTATATCAGATATATGGACAGCAATGAAAGGTATACATGAGAAACGCAAAGACTTAGTAAAGACTTGAGAATTTTTGATGAACTCTTGGAGACTCAGACAGATAATGAGGGCTTTGTGGATATTCTTGTTAATCGTAAAGATGTCTGACTAATCTTCTGACAATTCACTACCTACATATCTTATTCTGAGGTGGTAAATGATTTTTTACTTAGGCTGAAGATGTTACCTCTACCCAAGGCATGATCTTTCTATGGAACAGGACAGAGCTCAAAATTACTGGTGCAAGCCTCCGCTAAGAACTGGTACAACTTCACTCCATCTACATTTCATTGACGAAGTCTGTCACATGGCCCTGCATTAAGGAGTAGGAAATATGCTCTTTTCAGGAATGTGAAGGAAAGGGGAGATTGAAAATTTGTTAACGATTCATAAAGTTTACCACAAGTGCTAACATGACCACATTTAACTACAATATTAATGGAGGTAAACAAATGGTATTTGAACACCTTTGGTTCCATAAATAAATTATCCACCAGAGACTATAAATGAATCAATTCTGGAACAAAATTTGAACCCCATCTATACCTGTATGATTATAATCAACTACTTATCAGTAAAATGGGAAAAATATTACCATGTAGTAGGTTTAGGAAGATACTTATCAATGCTTAGTATGATCTGGGCACTTTGTAAATTCACATTTGTGTCTCACTGTAAGACAGGTACACCTACTCTTATTTGACTATCATTTTACCTAAAATCCTTTAGAAAATATGTCTATAAACAAAAATTTAGAAAAAGGCAACTCACGTAATTGTATTTACACCAGTATGAGATAGCCATGTGTTTTCTTTTCAGAAACTCTCTCCTTTTCCTTCTCTTGATAGAGATTAACAGTTTTATAAACAAGGTGATATTAAATTAAGTTTATTTGCAGTTGCTTATTTACCTCCACATATAACACATAGTTTATATCGATAAATATGTAAGACTCATCAGTTGCTAATTTACTATGTAACATAGCATTGCATGTATATACACTAATTTAATTAATAAATATATTGTTGATGGCAATTAATTTGTTTTTTTATTATAGTACAATGCTGTCATGAAGAGTCATCATGAATGTAACACATAGTCTTCTATCTATATTTTCATGAACTTCTTTGTCAACTGTTTAATTATTTTCTAATGATAAGTTGCTGAAAGGAAGAATTCCTGTTTCAAATAGTTTACAAATTTTAAATTTGATCAATATATTATTTTTTCAAAACTGTTAATGCCAACTTTTTCTTATAAAAACAGCATTTAAAATTATGTTTCTCAACATGCTCCTGTAACTTGTAATTTATCAAACTGTTAATTTTAACTGGTTAGAGAGTGAAATTTCACGTCTTTGATATCTAGTGTGGTGAGCTTTTTTCAAATATTTATGTATGACCTATTTCTAATTTTGAAATTTTCCCTCTTAAGAACCAATCTTTTTTGATTTGTAAGAGCACTTGATGTAATAAAATATCTAAATGTACTTCATTATGTTTGTTGTTATTATTGTCTTGGTTTGAATTCTGTCTCTTAAATCTTTCTAATCATTTTTACCCTCATTTATTTAATACTAACTAAGTGTCCTGAAGATGGCAGGCCATATTCCAAATGCTGGAATAACACTTTGAACAAAGTAGCCAAATGTTTTACCCTCATGGGTGCTGCATTTCCAAAACAGTTAAGACAGGTATTATAAAGATTGTACAGAAAGAAAAATGATTAATGAAAAAATCAAGAGACCTGCAGAAGGCTAGGAGTTCTTTTTTTTGTTTGTTTTAGATTGATTTGTATTTACTTATTTGATCTTAATGCAAGGCATAAATTAGATTTTGTTTGTTTCAGAGCCTAAGTCCAAGAATAATCTCACTAATTTCTCATATTGCTTTTCATCATTTCTGTAACAGTTGTCTATCACATGAAATTTAGTCATGTCCAAATATATTTAACAAAAGATTTAGTATAGGGAATGCATGGTTTCTCATCATATGAACCATTATTTTGATTTATAGCATTTCTTTCAAATATAACAACTGTATTTAGCAATTCAATAATAGTAAGCATCTACTATATTACCAAAGATAAAAAAAGGTTCAATATATTATTTCCTTCAGCTGCTTAGTTCCTATCAGAGTAGAGATGTAAGTGAATCAGTGCAATATAGTGTGATAAGTTTTGTGGTAGAAATGAATCTGGTAAGGTGATGAGAGAAAGCATTACAAACCAAGAATTACTTGCATCTGGTTCAGCTGGTACACAAGTTTGGGTGAAAAATAATATATCAGTCCCAGAAAAAAGTATATAAAAGTATAGAGGCACCAAGTAATATGACACATTTGGAAAAATGTAAGTCATTGGCTCTGCCTGTAACATGCTAGATGGGTTGGGGAGCTATGAGAGATGAGGTCTGTTAAGTTATGCCAGGTATAACGTTAGCTTATTTGAGAGCTTTCTTCTTTTAAAGATGATAAATATTTGAGGTGATAGACATTTTTATTAGCCTGATTTGTTCATTCCACAGTGTACATATGTATCAAAACATCACTTTGTATACCACAAATATATGCAATTATTGCTAATAAAAAATCTTTTAAAAAAAGTTATCCAAGATTAAATTTAATTCTGTAGTAAAAGAAAAGTCATGAAAATATTTTTGAGTCTGGCAAAGCTAACATGAGATTTAAATTTTAAAAAATACCTAGCATTAACGTGGAGATTGAATTAGAAAAAAGTGAGATTAAAAGCAGAGATAATAGCTAAAACACTACGCTCAAGACTATGTGAGAAATGTGGGATGTCTGGACATAAAAGTTGTGAAGCTGTGTAGAAAATATATTCAAAAGCTCTTCAGAAAATAGAAGTGACAAGATTGGTGGCATATTTAACATGAGCAGTGAGGAGGAGAAAGGGATCAGGAAAGCCTCACCAGTTTTCTGACTTGAGTTATCTAATGAATCCTTGGTTCTTTAGATGGAGAATGCAGGGAAAGAGACAGTCTTGACTAGCGAGAAGGAGAGTATAGACAGAGGATTTATTTGAAACTTGCAGAGTTTGAAATATCTTTTGGACATCTCTCTTTTATTCTCTAATGTTAAATTCTTTTTTTATTCTTTTTTTAATTGTACTTTAAGTTCTAAGTACATGTGCAGTTTGTGTAGGCTTGTTACACATGAGTTGATGGTTTGCTGTATCCATCACCCCATCATCTACATTAGGTATTTCTCCCAAAGTTATCTCTCACCAATCCCCTCACCCCTCACCCCCTGTTATCCCTCCCCTAGCTCTCCAACCCCACAACAGTCCCCTGTGTGATGTTCCCCTTCCTGTGTCCAAAGGTTCTCATTGTTCAAAAACCACTTATGAGTGAGAACATGCAGTGTTTGGTTTTCTGTTCTCGTGTCACTTTGCTGAGAATGATGGTTTCCAGCTTCATTCATGTGCCTGCAAAGGACATGAACTCATCCTTTTTTATGACTGCATATTATTCCATGGTGTATCTGTGTCACATTTTCCTTATCCAATCTTTGATAGACATTTGGGTTGGTTCCAAGTCTTTGCTATTGTAAATAGAGATGCAATAAACATATGTGTGCATGTGTCTTTATAACAGAATGTTTTATAACCCTTTGGGTATATACCCAGTAATGAGATTTCTGGGCCAAATGGTATTTCTAGTTCTAGATCTTTGAGGAATCACCACACTGTCTTCTACAATAGTTGAACTAATTTACATTCCCACCAACAGTGTAAAAGTGTTCCTGTTTCTCCACATCCTCTCCAGCATCTGTTGTCTCCAGATTTTTTAATGATTACCATTGTGACTGGATGAGATGGTATCTCAATGTGGTTTTGATTTGCATTTCTCTAATGACCAGTGATGATGAGCTTTTATTCATATGTTTGTTGGCTGCATAAATGTCTTCTTTTGAAAAGTGTCTATTCATATCCTTTGCCTGCTTTTTGATGGAGTTGTTTGGTTTTATTCTTGTAAATTTGTTTAAGTTCTTTGTAGAATCTGGTTATTAGCCCTTTGTCAGATGGGTAGACTGCAAAATTTTTTTCCCATTCTGTTGGTTGCTGGTTTACTCTAATGATTGTTTTTTTTTGCTGTGCAGAAGCTCTTTAGTTTAATTAGATCCCATTTGTCTATTTTGGCTTTTTTGCCATTGCTTTTGGTGTTTAAGTCATGAAGTCCTTGCCTATGCCTATGTTCTAAATGGTACTAGCTAGGTTTTCTTCTAGGGTTTTTGTTGGTCTTATGTTTACATCTTTAATCCATCTGGAGTTAATTTTTGTATAGGTGTAAGGAAGGGATCCAGTTTCAGCATTCTGCATATGGCTAGCCAGTTTTCTCAACGTCATTTATTAAATAGGGAATCTTTTTCCCATTGCTTGTTTTTGACATGTTTGTCAAAGATCAGGTGGTTGTAGATGTGTCACATTACTTCTGAGGCCTCTGTTCTCTTCCATTGGTCTATGTCTCTGTTATGGTACCAGTACCAGGCTGTTTTGATTACTATAAGGCTGGGATTTCTGTACCATATATGGAAGTCAGGGAAGGCATCTCTTCCTTAATTTGATGACAGAAGCAAATGCTTGGAGGTAGTGAGGGAATAAGACATTTTGACATTTGGGGTACAGTAATCCATGAAGGGGAAGAGCAAGTCCTCTTGGCTAGTTCCAGGAAGAGCAAGGTCATTAGTTTGACCAGTGTCATGTCTATGACAGGGAGAATGGTAGGTGTAAATCAGAAGCTTGGTTTGGAAACAATTATGTAGGAACTCTTAAGGAACTCAGGTTTTCACACTGAAAGACATGTAAGCCATCAGATACATCTTAAAGGTAGAAGGATCTGATCTCCACAGGGACACCCTGCTGTATACAATATATCAGAGGACCAGAGTGGAAGCGGGAAACCCAGTGAAGAGGCTACTAGAATCACCCAGGTGACCGATGATTTTGATGTGAAAGGAGTTGTGGTGATGGCAAAACATGGTCAAATTCTGTAGCATTTACAGCTAAAAATATTTGCTGAAATATTGGAGGTGCATGTGTAATACAGAAAAGTAGAAGAAAATTCTAGATTTGGATCCGAAAACTAGAGCTAGTATACTTCACAGATAATTTAGTTAAATGTTCCTATTCAAATCTATCTATCTATCTATCTATCTATTTATCATCTATCTATCTATCCATCCACATAAGTTAACATATTTCATTATATCTTTATTTGGGTGCTATATACAAATGGTGTATTCGTTTTAATGGATTGAGACAACACAGTGATTTATATACAATTCTTTTTAGTAAATGTTTATTTCAATATCTATCTTACTTTTAAGCAAGTATCTGAATAATCTCGAATTAGTTTTAATAGAATTGCATATGAATTTGTAGATGTGTGTCATGAAAGATAATCATGATTTTTAAAATAATATTTTATTTTACCTTTTCCCTATCCAATTTTTATGCCTCATTTATGTTTGTTCTTATCTTAACGAATTGATTTGTACTTAAACAGAAAAAAATATTTTATAACCTAATAAATCAATACAGGAAAAAAATATATAGATGATAATATAAGAAGATAGTAAAAATCCTAATACTGCATTATAAATCATTATAAGCAAGAAAAAAGATAAACCCCTATCAATTACTATGTGTTTATATCATGCAATGTGGCATGCAATATACAAAAAACAAAGAGACCATCTTTGATATTACAAAACTTAAAACTAGTTGTGGTTGGCCGGGTTTGGTGGCTCAGGCCTGTAATTCCAGCACTTTGGGAGATCAAAGCAGGCCAATGGCTTGAGCCCAGGGTTTTGAGACCAATCTGGGCAAAATGAAACCCCATCTCTACAAAAAACATAGAAAAATTAGCTGGGGGTAGTGGAGCACTCCTGTTGTCCCTGCTACTCAGGAGGCTGAGGTGGGAGGATGACTTGAGCCCAGGAGGTGGAGATTGTTGGGAGCTGTGATCGTGCCACTGCACTCCAGCCTAGGCAACAGAGTGAGATTCTGTCTCTATTAAAAACAAACAAACAAACAAAATCAAGTTGAGGTTATATAAAAGGAAATAATAAGAATTGATACATAATATGCTACTAACACTTACCTTTGGTACATTAATCAATGCAATTTCTGTATCTCCATTTCACAAATGCAGAATGTGTGTCTCAGATTAGGAGTCTGAGAATGACAACACGAATCAATAGATTATATTGACTACCATGTGATCTAGTTCTGTGGTTCGCAGAATAATCAACATAGAATACCATAGGTGAGTGAGATCATTTAAGCTGGGATTATTCAGGCAAACATCAAAGAAGGAGAGATTATACTATTTTTCAGAAGAAGTATAATTTCAATGGGACTGTACCATAATATGTAAAAATGATTAATATTAATTGTAGCCCTATAGCATCAGTCCTGGTTTCCTCTCCTGCATCTTCTAATTGTTCAATGTTAGGCTTTTGGCAATCATTAATTCTGAGTCTCTTTAGCTTTAACCATTATCAGATGAAATATCCATATTAAATGATATTATAAAAATTAAATAGATAATGTATTTTAAAATACAGCAATGTGAAAAATAAAGAGCATGTTGAGGAAAGAAAATTACACAAAATAAGGCATGGAAGAAATGAGTTTAAAAAGTGAATATCACATGTTAGGGGAAGCATTGAGACCACAGCCCCAGTGGAGAATGAAGTGCATGCTCCCCCATTCTCTAATTTGGAACAGGAACATTTATTGCATGTTTTGAGAAATGGATCAGTCTCTATAACTCAGAACATGCAGAGACTATTGTGATTCAAGATGATAAGAGCAATCACAATTAGATGCTTGGAAATAAAACTACATGAGGGAGCTAGTCGGGATACACAGTTCCAAAAGGGGCAGTGATTGTGCCTTGTGTTAAGAGATGTGTAGACACTTTCTATATGATCAAATGAGAAAATGTATTTCAGGCCTTTGGAAAACAGAATGTGAGACCCCATGAAAATGTGAGGGACTTCAAGAAGTTTAGTTTGTCAGAAAGGGAAGCCTTCTGGAAGTGTGGAAGAATGTGATACAGAAAAGGTGAGCAAGGCCCTGATTTTGAAGGGCAACTCATGCCATATTTAGGAGTATACAGTGAATATGAACTACAAGATGTGATTTCCATTTTTACAAGATATTTTGGGCAGACATGTAAAGGATGAATTTTTAACTGTGAGAAAATGACTTAAAATGGGCTGGATAAATGATAGTAAGATCCTAAAATAAACCAAAAAAATGGAGATGAGCTGGTGTTGAGAGAGATTTAGAAAAATTCAAATATACATTAACTTGGCGGCTCAATGAGCTCTGAGAATGAGTAAGTAGACTTTAAAAAATATCTTTCAAGTTTCTGTTTTAGGATGCCTGGATAGCTGTTGGATACTGGACAAACACTTGTAACCAGTATGAGGATATAAGAGCTAGGAAACTTTGAGGCAGAGACAAATGAACTGAGCTTATAAAATGTTAATTTTGGCCAGGCGTGGTGGTTTACGCTTGTATTGCCAGTACTCTGGGAGCCCGAGGTGGGTGGATCACCTGAGGTCAGGAGTTCAAGACCAGTCTGGACAACATGATGAAACTCCATCTCTATAAAAATAAAAAAATTAGCCAGCCATAATGGCAGATACCTGTAATCCCACCCACCTACAGGGGAGGCTGAGGCAAAAGAATAGCTTGAACCCAGGAGATGGAGGTTGCAGTGAGCCAAAATTGTGTCATTGCACTCCAGCTGGGTGGCAGAGCAAGACTCTATCTCAAAAAAAAAAAAAAAAGATGTTAATTTTGAGGTTTCTACTGTTTCTACTGGAAAGGTAGATCTGTTCCTCAAGAGACAATCATATGGGAAATATAAGTTTAAATGGTTTAGAAACCAGGTAGAGTTTGTATTTGATACAATAAAAATGAAGAGGTCAGGGGAATTTTCTTAGGGGCATCACATGTCATGAGAGAAATCTTAGCAGGATGAAATTGACAATACTGTCTATTATGATTCTGCAAGGATAAACTGATGGTAGTTGAGAGGATTTTTAATTAATGGACTTTAAATATTTTTAAATTTAGCATGTTTGAAATTTTGAGAGACTGAGCAAAAATAGAAACTCTAGAAAGGCAGAAGATGCAAATGGAAGGAACTAAAATAATGCTACTGTGAGTTCAAATCCTGACCAAAAAAAAGAAAAAAAGAAAAAGAAAAGAAAAAGCAGTAAAAGGCATAACCTGATAATCTGCAAACGAATGCTTCAAATGATCAATATCTCACATGCCTAAGGTGGGAGGAAGACATGTTTAAATTTATTACTTATTTTTTAGTAGTGCCTGCTATGCACTAGTTCTAGGGAGAGCTCTTATTGTCTCCAGTTTACCCTTGAGTTTCAGAGGATTTAACTAATTTTCTAAGTCCACCTACAATGTAGTAGAAGAGCTGGTGGGGTTACAGACTTTTATCTCTGTGGTTCCAAAGATTTTCCTCCTTACTCTTCATCTATTGAAGATAGACTACATGTAAGGCACAAAGCAGAATAAGTAAAATAAAATGTGTACAAGAAAGGAAAGAGAATGAAGTGAAGAAGATGTTGGTGAAAGAAGAATGTTGGGTGCCAAATTTTTCTTTTTTCAATTATAAAATAAACTTCAATGACAGTAGGAAGTCACAACCTTTGACAAAACAATACATGTATTCAGGCATATGTATAAATACATAATATGCCTTACATACACAAGGCATGCACATATCACTGGAGTTCCTTTTTCTGTTTTATTTGTTTACCAGAGATTTGTCTCAAGAGTGATTCTAGAAATTGGTTATGTCTAAAATATTTCTATCTTGTTTAGTAAATGTTTCAAATTAATCCTAAAGAATAAAAAAGATGGAAAGAATAGTCTCTGAGATCGTTGTAATTTAAGTATAAGTTTGTCTGTTTGTGTAGATACAATTATTGGCCAGAAATGTATTTCTTACCATGTTTGTACCTCAAAATTTCAGTGGGTTTGCTAATAGTCTTATGACTAGGGCCTTCCTCAGCCCATTCTCCTCCACTATTAGTCTCCTCATCTTCAGGAGCCATTTATGACCTTGGCAAGAATTTGCAGTTCTATCATTTGGAGGTGGTGGCATTCTATAGTATGTGACTGGAGATAGTAAGAAATAGTCCTCTGGAATATCCACACTAGGAAATGGCACAATGGGAGCTATAGGTAAAACTTTGCCAATGTTAGTAAGAAAAAAATTATATATCTATCTATCTATCATCTGTCTATCTATCTATCTAACTATCTATCTATCTATCTATCTGTATGTCTGTCTCTCTATCAATGGTACTCTCATGGATAGGAAAGGAGTAAAGGATATCTTCTTCTTTGTGCTGTTCTTAAAATCTTAATATGAAGAGCCCTGAACTGAATTTGTTCTCACAACTTGGATTTTCTTCAGGGAAAAATAACTGACCAATTCCAAGTTACCTTGGCAACCCACAGCTTGTATCAAAATTTGTATAATTTCTTTTCCGTTGCAAATCAGTCTGGGTCTGAGTTTGAGGAACATCAGCCAGATTTCCTCTGATGCTGCTTCTCATTGGATGCCTTCATCACTAAGGGTCGAAAATTAACGAGTCACAGGGACCAGAGGAGCTAGTAAAAACATATATATATTTAGGATTCCTCTAATTTCCTGTTTCATAGTCTCATAGAACACAGACTGAAGGATATCCAGGTTTAAAGGTTACAGCTAAATTTTCAATTGGTCATTAGAAACTGGTAATAATCTCTATGAGTACTTACTTTCTTAATTGTCTCATTTCACCTTTACAATTATTATGTTAATCCAGTGAATAGGATGATATGAAAAGGAATGAACATATCCTTATAACACAAAGCAGAGGAAATCTATTAAATGGAGAAATTTGCAGCCAAAACTGTATGTCTGAGAAAACATTCTGCCTATCATGTTGATCAGTCCAGTCTCTTGTTTCTTAGTGGCCACCATCCCCTCCCTCTCAAATGGGCACACACATACTAGACCCTCATTAAACAAAGTGTATCTTAATTATATGTTATCATTGGAGATATTACTATAAAACATCCGGAGCAATTGTTATCACTTGCCACAATTCATAATTCACTGTGTTCCATAGCTAAGCATTGTATAACTTAGATTTTTATAGCCCTACAGACAGAGTTTATTTTGACATGGTAGTCTAGCTATTCTTACACATGGTTTAATGTCTTTATGAAATTCAAATAGCAGTTATTTTAATGACTTAAAAATTATCAACAAATCATACAACTAATATGATGGGATCAAGATTCAAAATTAAGTTTGGAGAATAACAAAAACCTAAAAGCAAATTACTTTAATAATGAGAAATTCACAGGGGAAAGAAGAAGAAATGAACTAACATTTATTGAATTACTACTGCATGTTTAGCACTGGGTTGAAAGTTTTATATCCCTACAATTTTTAGTTTTAATTGCTAAGTTCATTTCTGTCTCCAAAACCTAGCAATTGATTCTGATCATATGGCTAACCACTTCTCAGATCTTTAGATCTATAAATTCCACCCACTATATAAACAGGTGTTATGCTCCCTATTCCTGTTTTTCCCATCCGAGCATGTATTTGAACTTTATTTTCAGTGTTTTATAATTTTTAATTATATGTGTATCTGTTTGTCTACTTTACATGATCTTTCCCTACTGGCCTGTGATCTCCCAAAGGTCTGGGACACTCTACATCATACTCAGGACAAGTTTGCTTAAATACATCCTGAATGAATATATCTGGAATATCAAACTCAGCAATTATAACAAGCTTACAGATAAACATTATAGTTCACAGATGAGAACACTAAGTGGTATATAGTAAATAATTTCTCTAATTCTACCCATTATTTGTAAATAGTGTAAAATCACTGTTAATGTGGTGAAAATCATTGCTTCCCAATACGAGAAGGTCCATGGATATCATAGTACCTTTGGCTCAGACCATAAAGGAGCCCCAAACTTAGTTAAATAATTTGAGGAGGAATGAAGAGAATCAAGCAGATGAGGAGAAACATTTTAATTACCTTGGATCCTATCGGATAGGGTGAACTCTGTAGCAGGATGACAAGCTCCAAAGTTTGCCTTAACTTTAAGCAGAAGCAGAAACTTTTTCAAGTCCAGTTGGCTGTCCCGTGGAACTAAGGCTATCTGGTAGCATTTTTTTTTCTCTACAAAAATGAGTTATTGCAAATATCAGAGGACTCCTGTTTTAACTAAGGCAAGTGCAAGCCATTCACTATTAATCAAATGGACACAGAAGTCAGTCCAACTGGGAGAAAATTACATTTTATGTCATGGAGAATTTGTATCTCATAATGATGTTCAAATGTCATCCTCTATTTTTGTGGTAGATAAAAAAGTATATTGTTTTTCAATTTGGAGCACTTGCTATCTTTTAGTCTCCAGAAATGGGATGCACAAATTATGCTTAACACATTTAATCCTTCCAAAGAAGATATACTCCTCATTAAACCTACTTTCAGAGATGAATATATCTGAATGAAAATAAAATATAAAACACAAACAGAAACACAAAAGCATCTGGTGTGAGTATATTTCAAAATAAATAGGAGAATATATTTGAGAAGAATAAGATAGGCTACATTCTCAACTAATGATTGCACATATAGAAATAAAATGTTTTGAAGTAATTAAAATTTAAAGAAGGAAAACTCCACTAGAAAAAATAAGAGTAATTCTAAGGATAATCTATGTATTAACCAGGTTTAATTCATTAGTGTACAAACCACACCCAACTAAGCTCAGCCTCTGCACCCAATTATTCTATGCTAATCTCTCCTCTCTGTCAGGCATCAGATTTTTGAATGACATATTCGTCAGCTTGCATAATTTGTAGTAGCTTTCAGTGACTAAAATCTGCCCTGTTAAAAGTCTATACTAATGGAAAAACCAGAGTTCATCCTCTTACTCCTCACAGTCACTGCCCAGAACAGAACATCTTAATTGGGTAGCTTTTGTGTTCCTCCTGTAGACTAAGTGGGATCATGGTTAGCTTCCTTTCACTTCCCTTTTGCATGCAATACTTATATAGTTGCCTTGTGTTTGGCAGGATGAAGAGGGAAAAAGGTATTTCTTTAACTGCCTCTTGAGTCCTCTGTTTCTTGATGCTTGTTCTCTGAGCAACACAGATTGACCACTGATGACTTCTATGTGACTGATTTGTAAATGCCGACTATCTTGTGGGAGGTATGTGCCAAACACGTAGACTTGTGTATGTTGAACCAGCTTTGCATCCATGGGATGAAGTCTACTTGATCATGGTGGATAAGCTTTTTCATGTGCTGTTGCAATCTGTTTGCCAGTATTTTATTGAAGATTTTTGCGTCGATGTTCATCGTCGATATTGGCCTGAAGTTTTCTTTTTTAGCTGAGTCTCTGCCTGGTTTTGGTATCAGGATGATGTTGGTCTCATAAAATACATTAGGGAGGATTCCCTCCTTTTGTATTGTTTGATACAGTTTCAGAAGGAATGGAACCAGCTCCTCTTTGTACATCTGGTAGGATTCGGCTGTGAACCTGTGTGGACCTGGACTTTTGTTGGTTGGCTGGCTATTGATTGCTGCCTCTACTTCAGCCCTTGTTATTGGTCTATTCAGGGTTTCAACTTCTTCCTGGTTTAGCCTCGGCAGAGTACAAATGTCTAGGAATTTATCCATTTCTTCCTGGTTTACTAGTTTATGTTAGTAGAGCTATTTGTAGTAATCTCTGATGGTAGTTTGTATTTCCATGGGATCAGTGGTGATATGCCCTTCATCACTTTTTATTGCATCTATTTGATTCTTCTCCCTTTTCTTTTTTATTAATCTGGCTAGCGGTCTGTCTATTTTGTTGATCTTTTCAAAAAACCAGCCCCTGGATTTATTGATTTTTTGAAGGGTTTTTTGTGTCTCTATCGCCTTCAGTTCTACTCTGATCTTAGTTATTTCTTGTCTTCTGCTAGCTTTTGAGTTTTTTTATCTTGCTCCTCTAGCTCTTTTAATTTGAATGATAGGGTGTTGATTTTAGATTTTTTCCCACTTTTCATGTGGGCATTTATTGATTTAAATTTCCCTCTCGACACTGCTTTAAAAGTGTCCCAGAGATTCTGGTAAGTTGTGTCTCCATTCTGGTTGGTTTTGAAGAACATCTTTATTTCTGCCTTCATTTCATTGTTTATCCCATTGACATTCAGAAGCAAGTTGTTCACTTTCCAAGCAGTTGTGCGGGTTTGAGTGTGTTTCTTGATCCTGAGTTCTAGTCTGATTGCACTGTGGTCGGATAGACTGTTTGTTATTATTTCTGTTCTTTTGCATTTGCTGAGGAGTGATTTGCTTTCAATGATGTGGTCAATTTTAAAGTAAGTGCATTGTGGTGCTGAGAAAAACGTATATTCTGTGGATTTGGGGTGGAGCATTCTGTATATGTCTGTTAGGTCCGCTTGGTCCAGCTCTGCATTCAAGTCCTGGATATCCTTGTTGATTTTCTGTCTCGTTGATCTGTCTAATATTGACAGTGGAGTGTTGAAGTCTCCTGCTATCATTGTGTGGGAGTCTAAATCTCATTTTAGGTCATTGAGAACTTGCTTTATGTATCTGGGTGCTCCTGTGTTGGGGGCATATATATTTAGGATAGTTAGCTGTTCCTGTTGGATTGATCCTTTTACCATTATGTAGTATCCTTCTTTGTCTCTTTGGATCTTTGTTGGTTTGAAGCCCATTTTATCAGAGATTAGGATTGCAAAGCCTGGTTTTTTTGTTCTCCATTTGCTTGGTAAATCTTCTTTCATCCTTTATTTTGAGTCTGTGTGTGTCTCTGTAGGTAAGATGGGTTTCCTGAATATAGCACACTGATGGGTTCTGACTTTTTATCCAGTTTGCCAGTCTGTGTCTTTTGATTGGGGCATTTAGGCCATTTACATTCAATGTTAATATTGTTATGTGTGAATTTGATCCTGCCATTTTATTACTGGCTGGTTTTCTTTCCCATTAGTTGACCCATTTTCTTCATTGCATTCTTGGTCTTTGCCAACTGGTTTGCTTTTGCAGTGTCTGATACTTGTTCCTTTTCCTGCTTAGTGTTTCTTTCAGGAGCTCTTGTAGGGCAGGCCTGGTGATGACAAAATCTCTCAATACTTGTTTGTCCATAAAGGATTTTATTTCTCCTTCACTTATGAAGCTTAGTTTGGCTGGATATGAAATTCTGGGTTGAAAGTTCTTTTCTTTATGGATGTTGAATATTGGCCCCCACTCTCTTCTGGCTTGTAGGATTTCTTCCAAGAGATCTGCTGTGAGTCTGGTTGGCTTCCCTCTGTGGGTGACCTGACCTTTCTCTCTGGCTGCCCTTAGCATTTTTTTCTTCATTTCAACCCTGGTGAATCTGACAATTATGTGCCTTGGGGTTGCTCTTCTTGAGGAATATCTTTGTGGAGTTCTCGGTATTTCTTGAATTTGAAATTTAGACTGCCTTGCTAGGCTTGGGAAGTTCTCCTGGATAATATCCTGGAGCACGTTTTCCAGCTTGAATTCATTCTCCCTATCATATTCAGGTGCACTGATCAAGCGTAGATTAGGTCTTTTCACATAATCCCGTATTTCTTGGAGGTTTTGTTCATTTCTTTTCACTCTTTTTTCTCTTATCTTGATTTCTCTTTTTATTTCATTTAGTTGATTTTCAATCTCTGATATCCTTTCTTCTTCCTGATCAATTAAAACTTGTGTTTGCTTCACATAGTTCTCGTGCTGTGTTTTTCAGCTCCATCAAGTCATTTATGTTCTTCTCTAAGCTGGTTATTCTAGTTAGCATCTCATCTAACCTTTTTTCAAGGTTTTTGGTTTCTTTGCATTGGGTTAGAATGTGTTCCTTTAGCTCAGAAAAGTTTGTTATTAACCACCTTCTGAAGCCTGTTTCTGTCAATTTGTTGCACTCCTCAGTCAAGTTGTAATCCTATGTTGTTGAGGAGCTGTGATCCCTTGAAGGAGAAGAGGTGATCTGGTTTTTGATGGTTTCATCTTTTTTGCGCTGTTTTTTTTTCCATCTTTGTGGATTTACCTGACTTTGTTGTCAGGGAGTTGCTTGATGAGGTCACTTGTCTGCCTGTGGAGGCACTACTGGGTATCTAGGGACTCCTTCAGATTACTAGGGAAGCTTCCTGTGTCTTTTTTATATATACTGGGAGATTAGGCCCGCCTCTTTCACTGACCTGCAGGTGCTGCTGCATTGTCAAGAATGCCGTCCGGTAGGCTTCCTGTGTTTTTTGTTAAAACATGTAGCCCAGTCCCACCCTTCTAGTGGTGGGTTGTGCCTTTCCTCCACTGGGCTGGATCATTCTGGGTTCATCTCAGACTGTCGTACTGGCTGCACCACCCACTAGAGTCATAGCTTCAGCCCTCTGGGGTTTGTAGAGGAGGGTAGGGACCCACCCAGCCACACCAAGCCATCTCCCCATTTCAGCTTCCTCTCTCTCCGGCCGTGGGGTAGGGGCCTGCCCAGGTACTCCTGCTTACAGCTCCCTCTCTCTCCAGGGGCAATAGCTCAGTCCACAGGCTCTTATTCAACTCCACATTTGTAATTCCCGGCACTTGACTGGCAAAGATCCCCTGTTCTGCGTATTGCTGAGGCTTTGGGGGAAGTACTGCTGTATCTGGACTGGAGCACCAGAGGGGAGCCTGTGACTCACCAGTCAGATGAACTTTCTGGGTGAAGCAGCACCCCTCCCCACCTCGGTCTGCCCTGAGTGGGCTTTGCTCACAATCGGACCAGACCCATTGAAATGCACCTGGTACCTCTGTTGGAGCTAAGAGATCTCTGGATTTCTGCATCTCTCTCTCTCTGGGTGTTGTGCGCTGGAGTTGTGTCTAATTGGCCATCTTGAATATCTCCTCTCTTTTGTTTATTTTTAATAATTCTTCCCATCACTTCCATAAAGCCTGAGACATGTAAGGACAAATACAAATAGAAAATAAGAGCATTACATCTCTCCATTGAAAATAAGAGACGAGATTGCTGTTACTTTTTTTAGAGAATTTTTTTTTTTTTTTAAATTGTAATTTTAAGTACTATCTCCTCTCTTTAAAATGTATATAACTTCTTTTTAAGACTAGATAAACTTTTGTCAGCTCTATGACCTAGGAATGTGTTTCTCAAGGATCTGAGAGCCATTTCCTTGGAATATAAACAGTTAGAGAGGTAGCACCCCTATCTCCCAGCTTCTATGTGAGGATAGGATCCTAATTTCAGTGGGTTCCCAGCTCCAATTTGTAAAACCACCTCCTGCCATAAAGATATGAGAAGAATATTTTTCCTTGGGAGAAAGCTAGCTATCATAGATGGCTACCCCAAGTATCAGGTAAAACTGGGATAAACTCCGTGGGACAAATGGTGCTATTAACTCCTCTTACTTGAAAAGTAGTTAATGTATATCTCGAAGACATGTATGTAACGGGTTGTGTCTGTTTGGTGCAAAAGGGTGAGTTTTTGTCTTTACAATTTATTAGCAGACGGCTTATGATGCACATCACTTTCTGGATTAAAGCTTTTTAAATGATAAGTGTTTTCTTTCTCTATCACTTTTGTAGAGAGTATTTTTGGGTTGAAAGAAGATTTTGTTTTAATTATATTTCCTCAGGAAATAGGCAGCAGTGAGCAATTTATTATTAATGGTGCAATTTTTGGTAATTGTGAATAAGATCTCTTTTTTATCCTGGTTTAGTAATAATAACAAATTAATAATTACTAATATCTACTAATAAATAATAAGTAATAATTACTAATTAATAAATACTAAAAATCAACAATGCTATTGATTTCTGGATGGTAAGCTAGTATCTACCAATATTGGTGAGCCACCTCATCACCTTTCCTACCAATATTGTTAGAGTGTCTCTTTCTTAGTAGTAATACTATTTAAAATATTAGTGTGTTCTTAGGGTGACTGCAAAGAAATTAATGTCTATATAAAATTATATTTTGTTAAAATAATTTTAAGGAAAATGTGAAATGACAAAGAAATGTGGACAACATGTTCTTTCAGAATCATATGGATCTTTTAATGATCCATCCCACTTACTCATAACTTGTTTCTTGTTAAGCTTGCTAAATTTTGATGTATTTGAAATTATTTTTCCCATTGCATTTATATGTGAACATGAACTGGTCAGGGGATAGAATTTTTGTATAACCTGTAACCTCAAAACTTTGTAGGGATTTCTCTATTGAGATCAAGTACCCTGACAGCAGATCCTATATTTAATACATGGTGGTGGCCCCAGGGTTTGACTATGGCAGTCCCTGGGTCTTAGCAAACTCTTAGCAAACATTTGTTCAGTGTTCAATGAAAGAATTGGTATTTCTGCTGATCCCAAGATTAAAATGTACCCTGGTTTACAGAAGCTGTAAGAGAGTGTTGGCAGGTACCTAAGAATAGACATGTTGTAACAATGTAGTTCAATAAAGACTTGATAGCTTTGAAATATAGTGAAAGTATTGTTGCTGGAGTTTTCAAAAACAACAATGCACATCAAAATGCAAACAAACTCAAACATGCTGGACAAATGTTGGCCTGGGTTGGCTGTGATAGGACAGATGAAATTTAAGCATACACTAGGTACTTTGTTTACATATGCTTCAAGATTCTGTCCAACCCTATGATTTGATGCTTATCATCACTGAATATGCGTCATTTTACTATTGCTAAAGGATTTATTTTATTTCAAGAGCAAATTTATTCACATATATTCAGCATTTATAGTTTGTTTCCTTTGACATATGGCAGCTTACAAACAGCAGTAAGTTTTGATGTTTAATATTGAATTTGCGTAAGGGTTATAACCTGGCTTTTAAGGTAGTGTATAACCTTTGGGCTTCACCCCAAAGTGAAGGTTAATCATATTTAGAACAATGATATGGATGTTAATGAGAATATATTCCAAAATGTCTATATTGAAGTTAATAAAATGTATTTGGGTATTCACATTATATCAGGCTACTCTAAGCAGCCTAATATTATACCTATTTAATGTTTCAGGGTTTCAGAGAGGACTGTGGTTTCTAAAAACAAAATAAAACCAACCAACCAACCAAACAATCAGACAAATAAAATTATCTACTCTTTGATTCATAAAATTTTGGTCAAATTCAAGTCTTCTTACCACAAGCAGTATGACCTATAACAATATATTTAACCTCTGTGAACCTACTTTCCTTCCATATATGGTATCGATAACATTTACCAAATAGCATGTTAGTAGACTGTAAGAATTAAACGCAGACAATAAATCCATGTATTTAAAAGTTTTATGAAGATGCCATTAAGATGGCAAATAAACTTGTCTTCACTTTATATGTAACTGAAACTATTTCTTCTTATAGAATTTAGGAAATCTATTATTTATTAACTGTTTTTATTGGATTGCTTTTATACATTTCATAAGATATAATTCTAAGGAAATCTCGAAGCTTCTAAACAGCCAAGACTGTTTTTCTAAGAAACCACTCATTTCCCCAAAGCAGGCACACTATAGCTGAGATAATTAGGAATGCTCTGTCACAGTTTCCTAAACTTCATTGAATCCATAGTTCATTTGGATAGAACTTTACATTCGTAATTGTATTTATTCTATTTACTATCATTGCCCAGTAAAGACCACATTCTGCTTGAAATTATTATTTTAATCAGCATAATAGATGATTTCCGTCAAATTAAATCAAATCCATTTATGCGTCAGAATTTGAACTTTGTACATGAAATCATTTTTTTTTCTGTACTTCTAAGAACTGCTTGAGTATCCTCTCTCTCCAGAAGATAGCATAGAAAGTATGTTATTTTGTTTGTCAGAGAGTTTGTCATGGAAATATTACCCATAACATGAGTGACTAATACTCATACCCACACATTGTGTCCCATGTTTTCACCCTTTTTTAACCATTGAAAAATAACCATTTTTGCTCTTGCTTTATTTGATAGAAGAAATAAAGTTTAGTTTAGAAAAAAAATCTAACTATAAGCAATGATAATATAAATTTCTATTAATAATCATACTCTATTATAAATGCATTCGATTCATTTTTAGAAGGTATTTTCCGTTTTCAACAGTTTTAGATATACAGAGAAATTCAGAAGATAGTAGAGACGATCCATGTAGATCCCACCAACCAGTTCCTACTACACCTTATAAACTTACCACAATTAATACAATAGTAGCGATTTATTATTATTAACTAAAACTCACAGATTTTACTTCTATTTTCTATTTTTATTTTAAGACAGAGTCTTTCTCTGTCACCCAGGCTGAAGTGCAGTGGCACAATCATGGATCACCTCAGCTTGACCTCCTGGGCTCAGGCAATCCTCCCATCTCAGCTCCTGAGTAGCTAGGACTACAGGCACCCAACACCATACCCAGCTATTTTTGTACTTTTTTTTTGTAGAGACAGAGTTTTGCCATGTTGCCTAGGCTGGTCTCAAATGCTTGGTCTTAAACAGTCTGCCAACCTTGGTCTCCTAAAGTGCTAGGATTATAGGCATAAGCCACCATGCCAGGTCCCAGAGTTTATTTAGATTTCTTTAGATTTTTGCCTAATATGTATTTCTGTTTCAGGAGGCCATCCTGTCATTTCTACTTAAGCTTCATTTGGCTGCAATAGTTTATCCAAATTTATTTACTTTTGATGAATTTGACTTGGATGGCAGCATGATTTTTGAGGAGTACTATTCTAGTTTATCCAAATTTCTTTTTTGATGAATTTGACTTGGATGTCAACATGATTTCTGAGGAGTACTGTTCGAGTAAGTGTTTATTTTATAAGGTTTCTCTCTATTGGAATTTGCTAGTTTTTCTTTAATTTTAATTTATCCATTTTTTTTTTTTTTACTTACAATAACACTGGAGTTCTATGTCTTGAGGAGGAGGACACAGAGATAAAGTTCATTTTACAACATCATACCAATGTGATTTGTCACTATAAATGTTGGTCAAGTGGCTTCTACAGTGTTTTTCAGGTTTCTCCACTATAAAGTTCCTCTGTTTTCCTCTTTCCATATTTGACTCTTTGGAAGGAAATCACCATGAGTATCCCACACTTAAAGAGTAAGGATTCATGCAACTACCTCCTGCAGAGTGGAATACATATGTAAAATATTTTTAAATGATCATTCATGAAAGATTTATGTCTTCTCCCTCATTCATTTATTCAATCATTTATTTACATCAGTATGTCGTCAAAATATTAACTTATGCTAAAACTTAGAGCACAATATATTTTTATTTATTTTCATGCTCAAATCATTCCAGCCTTGCCCATTAGAACCCTCAGTGGCCTCTTGTGTCATTTCTATGAATTCCACCCACCAATTTTTTAAGCACTTTATTAATTCCTGGCACCACAAGATGCTCCATGCTTGTTCTCTATGTTTCCCATTCCATCCTTATAATCAGCCATTTCTCCAACGAATCCTGGTGACTTGCATTGGAGAATGATTACAGAAACCAAGATCTATGTGCTATGTTCATTACTACAGGGGTGGTGTTTCTCTTGGGCCTTCTTAAATGACAAAGCAAGGAAATATGTATATGTAAAGTAATCCATGTATATACATATGTCTATTGACATTTCCATATGTAATCATTTATATTTATATTAATATGAATAGTTTACACGGATGTCTCCAATTCTAATCTGTTGCTACATAGATTATTCCAGCCTCCTCCGCTGCTTCTCTAGAAATTCTGAGTTCCACAATCTACTCTCCATTTGTAAATTGTTCAATTCTCTCATTAGTATAACAATTGTTAGCCAGTACCCCATGGCCAACAATTTTATTAACTATAGTACACTGATTATGTGCAGTTCCTTTTGTATTCAGTCTTACGGACTCTACTTATATCCAAAGTTACTTAGTTAACCATTTCCTCCCACCTGCCAAACCTATTCACCCAACTTTTTTCATACATTTGAATACAATTTGATTTGTTTGTGATCATCTGCATTGCTTCCTAAGATTCCCCCATCTACCAAACGATTTGTTTTAATGTGTACACAATGTATCATTCTTTGTTCTGTAAAATTTTGTGACCTTTGACAAATGTGTAATTTTACGCACCCACTATTACAATACCATATGTATTGTTTTCACCACACAAAATCCTGTTTCACCTATTTAACTTCTTCCTTCTACCTGTATCTATGAAGATCACTGATATGTTTAGTGTCTAGTGATTTTCCTTTCCAGAAAGTCATACAATTGAAATTGTACAGTATGTAGTCATATCAGACTATATTCTTTTACTCAGTCACATGCATTTAAGTTTTATAAATGCATTTTCATGGCCTGATATCTCATTTCTTTTTAGTGCTGAATAACTTTTGTGTATAAATGCATGGTTAATCTATTCATCTGTTGAAGGGCATCTTGGTTGCTTCTACTTTTGGGCAATTATGATTAAAGCTGCTATAAATATTCACATGCAAGGTTTATGTGAACATAATTGCCAAATCTGTGGTATAAGTACCTAGGGTGTGATCACATGATAAAGCTATGTTTAGCTTTGTAAAAATTATCAAATTCCCTTCATAGTGGCAGTAGGATTTAGTGTCCCCGCTAGCAATGATTTAGAGGTTTTTTGTGCTCTACTTTGTCTCTCTAGCATTTGATTTTGGGCTTAAATAATTTTAGTCATTGTAATAGATGTGTTTTTATTTTCTTAATTTTCAATTCCCTAATGACAAATTATTTGAACCTGTAGTTTTACTTACAAAAAGACATTTTTATTTCAAGAAAATATGGAAACTGTATCATTAGCACAATCTGTAGTACCTATAATGTCTATCAATATTAATACTAGCCAGAAAGTCAATGTGATAATTATATATATATACATATATATAAATTTATAACTTATGCACGTTTTCATTTGTTTATAACAAATGCTATAGATTGAATATTTGTGTCTTTTCCAATGTATGTGTTGAAATTCCGGCCTCAAAAATAATGGTTATTGGGAGTTGGGGAGTTTGTGAGGGCTCCATGCTCATAAATAGAATTAATGTCCTTATAAAAGCAGTCCTTGGAGAGAGAGACCTCTTGTTCCTTGCACTATGTTAGGACACAGCAAGATGACACACTTTTGGGGAAGTGAGCCCTACTAGATACTTATCCACTAGCTCTTTATCTTAAACTTCCCAGGCTCCAACATTTGTGAGAAATATAATTCTGTTGTTTATAAGCCACCTAGTTGGTTATATTTTATTGAAGTAGTCTGAATGAATGAAGACGATGAAGAATTTATATTCTAGACATTGATTTGGTCCTCCAATCTTATGATATTTTCATGAAGTCTAATAGAACTTAAATGGCATTATTGGGTGATCCTCACTGCTCTTTCTTTACATTCTTACCAAAGGTCTTTTTCTTTCCTTCTATTAGTGTTTTCCCTCTGGCCATTTTTGTTCATTGGAGATATCTAATGGACAGCTTTCTTTAATGCTACTTTTTGTTTGTTTGTTTACTGGTTGCATTTTTTTCATTATCAAAGAAGAAAAATCATTACTGGCAAGAGAAAAACAAAATACTAAAATGCAGGGAGTAACACACCAAGTTTATAAACTAAAGAATAGGCAGCCTAAAAAAAAAACAGCCACGAGGTTCTTTGTGGGCTTCACGACAGCCACTAATACCATTTTAAGCCTGTAAATTTGGGCTGGAAGTGATGATAAAGTTCTGATATAGACTGGCATAGTAGAAAACATTCTAAAGCGAAGAAGGAACTAAAAGTTATTCATAATTGTTGCAAGTTCCCTTACTCTAACTCATATACGTTTTGTTTTGTCCATTTATTTTCACTAACATAATAAACAATTGCTGGGGAAGGGGACAGAAGGAGTTTATTTTATAACTTCAGAATAATCCTATTAAAATTTTACAATACAAAGCTCTTAAAAACAAATCTCTCCCTAAAATAAATGTGTCATTACTCATACACCTTTTTTTTTTTTTTTTTTTTTTTTTTTTTTTTTTTTTTTTTTTTTT
>PVKP010031390.1:0-27004 GCA_004027715.1 Plecturocebus donacophilus | reverse complement strand
AAATATTTACAGAACTCTCCTCCCCAAATCCACAAAACATACATTTTTCTCAGTATCACATTATACCTATTTTAAAAGTGACCACATAATTGGAAGTAAATCACTCCTCAGCAATTGCATAGCATTTCACAGGTTTAAATAAAATATTGGTTGGCTGCTTATTTGTTATTTTCATCCCCTATTCCTTCCTGTCTCCATCGTTAAGCACAATTATTGGCATAAAAGAGGTTTTTAATACCCATTTTTACACTGCATTCTAGCTTGGGCAATAAAACAAGAATCCCATTCTCTCTCACTCTTTCTCTTCCTCTTTCTTTCTCTCTTTCATTCTTTTTTTTTTCTTTCTTTCTCCTTTTCTCTCTTTTTCTAAAAAAAAAAAAAAAAAAATGGCCTTTATCCTTCTTATTTCTACCAACATTCTGTCCATGACTACTTAAGTATTCTCTAAGACAAAAGCTTCCAGGCTGGGTGTGGTGGCTCACGCCTGTAATCCCAGCACTTTGGGAGACCGAGGTGGATGGATCACAAAGTCAGGAGTTCGCAACCAGCCTGGCCAATATGGTGAAACCCGTCTCTACTGAAAATACAAAAAAAAAAAAAAAAAAAACAATTAGGTGTGGTGGTTCATGCCTGTAATCCCAGCTACTTTGGAGGCTTGTTAAGGAGAACTGCTTGAACCGGGGATGTGGAGGTTACAGTGAGCCAAGATTTTGCCACTGCACTCCAGCCTGAGCAACAGTGCAAGACTCCGTCAAAAAAATAAATAAATAAAAATAAAAGCTTCCTTCAGAGCTCTTCTCTTACTTTTTTGAGCCTTCACCAGAATTGACTTTAAATATCCTATCATGACAATCTCAGCTTCTTCTAGCATGCACTTCGAAACTTCCAATTCCAAAGCTGCTTTGACATTTTTAGGTAATTGTTACAGCAGCACTCTACTTCTCAGCACCAATTTCTGTCTTAGCACAGATATCACTAACAAATTACCATAGACTGAGAGGCTCATACAACAAACCTTTACTACTCATAGTTTTGGAGGCTGGGCAGTCCAAGATCAAGGACTGGAAGATCCAGTGTTCCATGAAGGCTTTTTCCCTCGTTGCAGACTGCCAACGTCTTGTTGTATCCTCTTATGGAATACAGAGGGCAAGCTAGCTCTCCTGTCTCTCCTTATAAGGCACTAATCCCATTCACAGGGCACCACCTGCATGACCTCGTCACCCCCTAAAGACCGTCACCTTGGGATTACATTTCAATGTGAATTTTGAGGGGACACAAACATTCAGAACATAACAGAAGGAATGTTAGACTGAAGACCAGTACTCCTGGGATATTGGTGGGATAATTTCCAGTAAATGAAATACGAGTAGTGAAGGATACTTTTCTTGATGGGAGCAAGGGGTTCTTTCAGCTTATCCTTGTCTCTCTTCCCCTATTCTCCCTTGCAGCCAGCAATAAGCAGTAGGGTGTAATAGTTAAGTGAATGGACCCTGGAGCCCCTCTGAGTAACCTGGGCAGATCATCCTCATTTTTATCTGTAGAGGGGATATAACATGACTCACCTCACAGGGTTATGCTAGATTACAGGGAAATTTGTAAAAGGTGCTGAAAACAGTACCTGCACAGAGTCATACTATCATAATTAATTAAGCCTCTAATAATGATTGCAATTCTTTCATTAAGCAAATGCTTAGGGCCAGGGACAAGAGACCCAACTGAATTAAGTAACTTGCTCAAAGCTTCACAACTAATAATTAGTGTTGCTGGGTTTGACACAAATGGGTCTGACTCTCAAAAATGAGCTCTGGGGAGAATTCTTATCAATGTCACCACACCCTCTCCCTTTCTTCTTACTTTTTTTCTTTTACTGTGGTCATGACAGTAATACAATAATTAGTCTTTAAATCTACCAAGCATACACAGTCAATTATAATACAGGGCATTAAATTCTATGATATAGATTTAAAAATAAAAGTCATGAAATCCCAGAAGTGTGTGTTTGTTTTTTGTTTTTCGGGGTTTTTTTTTTTTGTTTTTTTGAGACAGAGTCTTACACGGTTGCCCAGGCTGAAGTGCAGTGACTCAATCTTGGCTCACTGCAGCCTCCATCTCCCAGGTTCAAGCAATTCTCTTGCCTCGGCCTCCCAAGTAGCTAGGATTTACAGGCGCCTACCACGCCCAGCTGATTTTTGTATTTTTAGTAGAGGCGGGGGTCTCACCGTGTTGCCTAGGCTGGTCTCAAACTCCTGACCTCAAATGATCCCCTGCTCAGCCTCCCAAAGTGCTGGGATTACAGGCATGAGCCAGCGTACCTAGCAGAAGTGTGTATTTAACCAGTTGGAGCAGGAGGACAAAGAAGGCTTCCTGGAGAAGATGACTGATGAGCTCGGTGACACAGAGCCAGGTAAGACAGTAGAGGACCATATAAAAAAAGACTTTCTGGATACAGCTGCTTTACTGAATTACTAAAAGCAAGCTACTGACTACAACATACAATATGAGAGCCCTGTTTTCCAACCTAGTTGTCAGACATTCTTTGTGAAGAGGACCTTGTACACGCAGATGTTTGGAGTTTATTCTGGAAGCACAGATGAGTTCCATAATAGAAAGGCAAGGCTGGTTGTGCTGCTGTCCTTGGGCACATGTGGTTCTGGTTAAGTAAAAGACCTGAGAACAATCATTCTGAATTTTTCTGAATTGGTTCAGATAACAAAACTCAGGCAGAGAAAACCATGATTTTCAAGGCATAGACTTTGCCTCTCTCTCTCTGCTGTCTCCTCAGAGTCTAGGACGGAACCCGGCACACAATAGACAGTCAACAGATATTTGTTGAATGAATAAATTGAATAAAAATATGTATGTATTTTAAGAGCAGCACTTGCCAACCTTTAATCATCCTTTGTGGGCTGATGTGGACTAGAACTGTATTTTTGGCTTACACCTCAAGGAGCCAACAAGTTATTAAGTTATATATTAACCAGTGTTTTGGATGGTTGTATAAATGACTCAGCAGTCCTCAGGAGGTAACATTGCAATCTTAACTTGTAAATAATAAGTGGGCACCTGCTTTGTGTTCAGAACTCAGCTTGGAACCAGTAAGGAACAGATATAAAATATAATCCCTATTCCATCGATTTAAGGTACTCTGCAGCCAGGTGTGGTGGCTCATGCCTGTAATCCCAGCACTTTGGGAGGCCGAGGCAAAATGATCACCTGAGACCAGGAGTTAGCGAACATCCTGAGTAACATAGCAAGACCCTGTTTCTACAAAAATATAGAGACCTCATCTCTATTAAAAAAATATATTGCCAGGCATGGCGGCTCACGCCTATAATCCGAGCACTTTGGGAGGCTGAAGCAAGCAGATCACGAGGTCAGCAGTTTGAGACCAGCCTGGCCAACCTAGTGAAACCCTGTCTCTACTAAAAATACAAAAATTAGCTGGGCATGGTGGCACACGCCTGTAGTCCTAGCTGCTCGGGAGGCTGAGGCAGGAGAATTGCTTGAACCTGGGAGGTGGAGGTTGCAGTGAGCCAAGATCACACCATTGCACTCCAGCCTGGGTGACACAGCGAGACTCTGTCTCAAAAAAAAAAAAGAAAGAAAAATTAGCTGGGCATGGTGGTACATGCCTGTAGTCCCAGCTACTCAAGAGGCTGAGGAATGAGAATTGCTAGAGGCCAGAAGTTTGACATTACAGTGAGCTATGATTGAGTCACTGCACCCCAGCCTGAGTGAAGAGTGAGACCCTGTGTCTGAAGGAAGAAAGGAGGAGGGGTGGAGGGAGGAGGAGGAGGAAGAGGAGGAAGAAAAAAGGTGAAGGCCAGCTGCAGTGTCTCATGCCTGTAATCCCAGCACTTTGGGAGGCCAAGGTGGGTGGACTATCTGAGCTCAGGAGTTTGAGACCAGCCTGGGCAACACTGTGAAATCTCATCTCTACCAAAACTACAAAAAATTAGCCAAGTATGGTGTCACACACCTGTGGTTCCAGCTACTCAGGAAGCTAGGATGGAAGAATCACTTGAGCGTGGGAGGCGGAGGTTGTAGGGAGCTGAGATTGTGCCAGAGCACTCCAGCCTGAGTGACCGAGTGAGCTAAAAGAAAAGAAAAGATGTAAAGATGGGAATAGCATCCAAGAAAAAAGAGTGGTCATTACCAAAGTTAATCATGTGATAATGACTCTGGTGGTTTAACTCATATGCGCCAAAATAAGAATACACAAATAACTGGGGTGTCAGATAAATAACTGAGAGTTAGAGTTAGTGATATGTTTTGAATGTGTCCCCCAAATTTCACGTGGGAAACTTAATTCCCAAATCCATATGTTGATGAAGGTAGGGGCCTTTGGGAGGTAATTTGGATTAAAGTTATCAGGGTGTGGCCTCTATGATGGGACTAGTGGTTTTATAAGAAGAGGAAGAGAGATCTGAGCTGACACGCATGTTCTTGCTCGCTGGCCATGTGATGCCTTCTGCCATGTTATGACACAGCAAAAAGATTCTCACCAGATGCCAACAAGATGCTCTTGGACTTCTCAGCCTCTAGAATCATGAGCTAACTAAACTTAGTCTTTCTTTCTTTTTTTTTGGAGACAGTCTCTCACTCCATCACCCAGGCTGGAGTGCAGTGGCACCATCTTGCCTCACTGCAACCTCCGCCCCTGGGTTCAAGGGATTCTCGTGCCTCAGTCTCCTGAGTAGCTGGGATTACAGGTGTGTGCCACCACACCCAGCTAATTTTTTTGTATTTTTAATGGAGACAGGGTTTCACCATGTTGGCCAGACAGGTCTGGAACTCCTGATCTCAATGATCTGCCTGCCTCGGTCTCTCAAAGTTCTGGGATTACACGAGCTTGAGCTACTGTGCCCAGCAGTAAACTTAGTCTTTCTGTTGCTATAACAGAATGCCACAGACTGGATAAATTATGAAGAAAATACGTTTAGTTAGCTCATAGTTTTTTTTAAAGCAAGTTAAATTTCACCTTGCGAATATATATTTAGAAATAATAATATATTGTCATTTAAATCCCACACACCCTTATTTTGCAAATGAGACAGCTGGAGCTTACACAGATCATGTAAGTAATCTACCTAAGGTCCACAGCTAGATGCTTTAAACTCAGACCAACTTGAGGTTGTTTTCTTAACTTCTAATCTGTATTGCCTACTTTATTTAAAAACTTTCACTAAGAGTATATTCCAGAGAACATGATGTCAGAGGAAAACAAATCATACATACAACTGACCCATGAGCAACACAGGGGTTTGGAGTGTGAACCCCCTGTGCAGTTGAAAATCCATGCATCACTTTGAACTCCCCAAAACCTTAACTACTCATAGCCTAGTGTTGAGCTGAAGTTCTTGCCAATAATGTAGTCAATTAATATATATTCTGGGCCGGGCGTGGTGGCTCACGCCTGTAATCCCAGCACTTTGGGAGGCCGAGGTGGGTGGATCACGAGGTCAAGAGATAGAGACCATCCTGGACAACATGGTGAAACCCCGTCTCTACAAAAAATACAAAAAGTAGCCGGGTGTGATGGCATGCGCCTGTGGTCCCAGCTACTCGGGAGGCTGAGGTGGAAGAATCGCTTGAACCCAGGAGGCGGAGGTTGCAGTGAGCCAAGATTGCACCATTGCACTCCAGCCTGGCGACAGACCAAGACTCAGTCTCAAAAAAAAAAAAGAAAAAAAAAAAAAATATATATATATATAGATATATTCTGTATGTGATATATATTATATACTATATTCTTATATTAAGTAAGCTAAATAAAATGTCATTAAGAAAATTATAAGGTAGCAAGCTTCCAGCATGCTTGGGTCTGCAGTGACCCTGTGCATTCCTATACTGCTTGCCAGACAGTTTTGAAATGGTTTGAGGCCCTGCCCTGCTCCATGTAGAGAAAGGTCATAGAAATTTCAGACAGTGAAAATAAAAAAAAAAGGAAATTATAAGGAAGAGAAAATATATTTACCATTTGTTTTTCTTTTTCTTTTTTTCTTCTTTGAAATATTTACCATTTCTTAAGTGGAAGTGGATAATGACAAAGGTCTTCATCTTCACATTGAGTAGGTTGGGAAGGTGGAAGAAGGGGAGTTGGTCTTACTGTCTCAAGGGTGGCGGAGGCAGAAGAAATTCCACACGTGTAAGTGGACCCATGCGGTTAAAAAAACCCATCTTCAAGTTCAAGAATCAACTGTAAAATTAAACTGTAAAATTAAAAAAACCCATGTCCAAGTTCAAGGATCAACTGTATATAAAAAACCATTATACTTTCTGAAAATAATTAAGTAGCTAGGTTTCTTGAAGTTTTTTTTTTTCCTGTTTCTTTTTTTCCCTGTCTTAGTCCATTTATGCTGCAATAACAAAATATCTGAGACTGGGTAATTTATAAACAATAAGAATTTATTTCTCACAGTTTTGGAGACTGGGAGTCCGAGATCAAGTTGCCAGTGGGTTCAGTATCTATCTGGGGAAGGCTCTTCTCTGCTTCCAAGAGGGCAGCTTGCTGCTGTGTTCTCACATGACAGAAAAGCAGAAGAGCAAAAGGGGCTGAACTCTGTGTGAGGCCACTTTTATAAGGGCCTTAATACTATTCATGAGAGAGAAGCCTTCATGACCTAATCACCTCCTAAAGACCCCCACCTCTTAATACTATTGCACTGGAGATTAAGTTTCCACATGAATTTTGGAAGACACATTCAGACCACAGCATTTCTGGTAAGACAACAGTAAAACCAGGCAATTCAAAGGAAAATTTTAACAGCTGAAATTGATTTTTTTTGGCATTTGGAATCATGCCTATAAATCACACCCATATCCTCTTCAAGCTGAGAACTGAAAGTAAAAATTGCTCAAATCAGTTTACAAAGCAGTTTCTGTAAAAAAAACTTCTTGAAAGAAGAAACAGACTTTTAGGTGAGGCTAAAATAGATATATTTTTAATTTGTGATCATGACCCAAACTATTTAAAATGCAAAGTTGGAGAAAGAAATGGAAACTAGAATAGTGGCCAATTCTAAATACACAAAAAAGAATGGAAAAATTCTTTCCTATTATGTTGACCACATTCCTCCTTTGAATCATAAAGCTCTTAGTTGAACAAGTATTATAATCAGTGCTTATTTATCTAAAATGGCTAGAAAATGTGCCTACCTACTTAATTTTATTTTTCAGGTGAATTATTAGATGTACCATTCAAGAATTTCTATTTCTAAATCACCTCAATACTTAACTAATCTGGTCTTACTTTAACCTTTAATTCAGAAAATAAAGACAGATGGGTTTTTCAGGACCACAGATCCACATTGTTCCTCCTTTCAGGCTAAAATCCTCATAGCCTTCAAAACCCTGCTTGATCTGGTCTCTGCCTACTTTTCCCACTTCATCCTTCTCCTACTTGCTAAATGCCTCCGGCCACTTCTGTTTCTGCTCTGTTTCAAGCAGTACTCTCAATGCATTTGCCCTGAAGACGCCCTCTGCCAGCAATGCATCTCCCCACTTATCCTCTCAACATTCACATCTCTGCGTGAACCTCACTTCCTCCCCAGACACGTCTCTCAAGCAGCACACGCATTCCCTAGCATAGTATCCGTTCACTATCTTCACAGTGGTCCTGAATCCCTGAAATAATCTTCCAGACGCTATTGCTTGACTATGGCCTGTAACCCATCCCCTACTAGACTAAAAGCTCATAAGGAAGAATTTTAACCCTCTCATTTACCATTGTATTCCCAGGGCCTGGAAGAGCCCTGTGCAGGACTGGCTCTCAATAAAGAATTAATGAGTCAATTTCATGAAATAAAGCTCACCAAATGATATGTCTCTAAAGACGCTTTCTGTACGTGATACTCTGTTATCAACTTGTTATTTTATATTCATTTATTAGATTGTTAAAAGATACACTTAGGCACATTAAAATGTGACAGAGTTTATTTGGGGAGACAGCAATTCATGAATTGGGCATTGCCAGGTGGCAAGGGGTCAGCATTGCATTCAGGGAGTGTGAGGTGAAACATTTATAATGTTTTTGTGAAAGCAGGCAAAAAAAAAAAAAAAGGGTTAAAGTGAAAAGTCCCTTTGGCATCATCTAGAAGTTAGTTGGTGATTTACAATTGGTTAAGTTTGTTTCATTTTACTGCTTACATTGAGTTGGATTTCAGTTTGCTCATGTAGGAACCAGAGGGTGCTGTCTCAGCAGAATGATTCCCAATTAATTATTTTAACAAGATAAATATTTATTGAATAATTACAATGTATAAAGTGTGGGGGATACAATGTTGAACAGAATGGTTCCTGCCCTCCTGAAGTGAATCATCTAATGGGAACTTAAAAATATATATATAGTTACTTGAGTTTTCTGTTGACTATATTAGTGCTTTTATTTATTATTTATTTATTTTTATTTTTTATTTTTTGAGACAGAGTTTCACTCTGGTTCCCCAGGCTGGAGTGCAATGGCATGATCTGGGCTCACTGCAACCTCCACCTCCCAAGTTTAAGTGATTCTCCTGCCTCAGACTCCCAGTTAGCTAGGATTACAGGCCTACACCACCACGCCCGGCTAATTTTGTATTTTTAGTAGAGACGAGGTTTCTCCATGTTGGTCAGGCTGGTCTCAAACTCCCGACCTCAGGTGATTCACCCGCCTCGGCCTCCCAAAGTGCTCGCATTATAGGGGTGAGCCACTGTGCCCAGCCTTATTTATTTATTTATTTATTTATATTTTTAGAGACAGAGTCTTGCTCTGTTGCCCAGGCTGGAGTATAATGGCATAATCATAGCTCACTGTAACTGTGTGTCACCATGCCCAGCTAATTTTTAAACTTTTTGTAGAGATTCAGTCTTGCTATGTTGCCCAAATTGGTCTTAAACTCCTGATCGCAAGTGATCCTTCTGCCTGGGAACCATTGTGCTTGGCCAATGCTTTTCATACTATGGAAATAAATGCCTATTTTCCAAGTGTCTTCATTACCAAAAAGTAAATACATTTATTTTAAGGAACAGGTGCTAAGCAACTTTCAGCATAATCTGGAAATATTCTTGTCAGAACAGTGCTATGTGATGAAATTTAGACCATTAATACACTTTATTCCCACTTCCTCAAGTAGTGAAAGGGAATTGCATTTCAATAGGGACGTTTCAGAGTGAACACTGTTTACAAAAGAATTAAACTGCTTAGTATTTTGATACCATCTTACATTATCCAAGGTTTTTGATAAGCAACAAAGAAGATTGGAATGTGACACTGGAATGTGAGTCACTCTGTATTTCAAACAGATTGCTGAGCTGAGATTCTTGATGTCAACCCTACTTCTTACAAATAAAAGCTTTTAAGCTGTATCCTTATCGAAATCAAGAATATAAATTATTATAAAGAAGCCAAAACTGAGCACCTATATTTGACAGAGGTATTATAAAAGGCAGTGGGGCCTGGAACCTTTTTGATCCTCTTTCCCTTAGAGAATAAATAAATGCAGTGGAATCCTGTCCCTCACAAAATGTAGTTGAGTACATACGCACACAAAAATCATTGCATAAAAGTCTTGTGAAGGTTATGAACTCCAGAAAAGACAGGCCTGACTGGGGCCTCTCCTCTCTTCCAGAATTCCCTTCGGGGACTGCCAAGTCCTATGGCTGCTGTCAAAACGTTGTGTTTTATTGTTAACACCAAATTTAGAGAATCAGAAATGTCTTTAAACCTGAATGACAATCGACAAAATTAGTGAGGTATTCCCGATTGTTTCAAGCAGAAATAAGGCAAGGAGACAGAAGAAACAACAGAGAGAGAGAGAGAGAGAGAGAGAGAGAGAGAGAGAGAGAGAGAGAGAGAGAGAGAGAGAGAGAATAAACGAATATGGGAATGAGGAGAGGAAGAACAGCTATCATGAGAAGGAGAAAGTGGCAGGAGGAGTTTTAAAGGGAGAGGCGGTCTGCCTCCTTTTCCCATGTCCAGATTGAGTGAGCACTTCACCCCCTCAGCACCTGCTAGCCCCTTTCACCCCCAGAACTGTCACCTCTTCAGCTCTCCTGGCCCCCGCCTTTAGTAATCCTATACATTCACCTTTGCTTCTTTCAACTCAGCTATCTACTTGGTAAGGACTGCCTGCTTCTCAGCTTCCCTCCACTGCAGATGGTTCTTCTTTCTTTCTGTTTTTTTAAGGCAGGATCTTGCTCCATCGCCCAGGCTGGAGTGCAGTGCAGGATCAATGCTCACTACAGCCTCGACATACTTGGCTCAAGCAATCCTCAGGACTACAGGCACACACCACCATGCCTGGCTAATTCTTGTATGTTTAGCAGGGATGGGATTTCGCCATGTTGCCCAGGCTGGTCTCGAACTCCTGGGCTCAAGTGATCCACCTGGCTCAGATTCCCAAAATGCTGGGATTACAGGCATGAGCCACTGCCACCTGGCCTTGTAGACAGTTTTCTAAATCTGCTACCTCCATTTCTGCATGAACTCTTTCCTTCCCCCAAAATGTGATTTCTACTGGGGACTTGAGGCTTCTCAGTGAGAAGGACCATACTGAAAAATAAAATAAATGGTCTTTTCCTTTCTGCATGTACCTTGTATGTTTGCTCACATTTTTCCTTAAAACTTCTTCCTTGTTTGCTGAGCTCATTTTAGTGTTCTTTGTTTGTGGTTTTACTTACTTTCTTTTTTCCCAAATCTCTGAGCAGCCCCAGAATTTAACTCCTGCTTTTCTGTGTTCTTTACACTTCCTGTCTGAGGAAACTATAGATTATAATGACTTAATGTAATGTGGCAAGAAAAACATAGATTTCAGAAGCAGAAAAAAAACCTCTAAACTCTAGTTCTGATCTTAGTGTGACTTTAAACAAGTCACTAACCTCTCTGAACCTCGGTTTCTTCTTCTGAAAAAAAAAAAAAACGAGGACAAGAATAGTTCCTTCTAATTATTATTTTGAAGATTAAATGGGACAAGATTTGTAAAAATGCCTAAGAAAATGCTCGTCATATTATTCACTGGGCAAGCATTTGTTGCCCATCTACTTTATGGCAGATTCAATATGAGATCCTAGGGGCCAGGCACAGTGGCTCATGCCTGTAATCCCAGCACTTTGGGAAGCCGAGGCCGGTGGATCACAAGGTCAAGAATTCGAGACCAGCCTGACCAACACGGTGAAACCCCATCTCTTCTAAAAATACAAAAATTAGCCGGGCGTGGTGGTGCGTGCCTGTAATCCCAGCTACTCAGGAGGCTGAGGCAGGAGAATCACTTGAACCTGGGAGGCAGAGGTTGCAGTGAGCCGAGATTGTGCCACTGCACTCCAGCCTGGGCGACAGAGCAAGACTCCTAGGGAATGATGCAGTGAAGAAGACACAGTTTTCTGCCCTAAATCTGCTCACAGTCTAGAAAGGGGCATGTAAACAAATAAATTACATGACACTGTGTCAGCAGCAACAGTAGAAACATTTACAAAATAGAAAGGACACATAGAAAAGGGACCAAACAAATGTCACAGAGGTTGTGAGACAAGGAAGGCTTCTGGGAAAGAAGATATCTGAGTTCGATTTTGAAGGATAAATGTTAATAGAAGCAGAGAAAAGAAAACCTGTTTAAAGATACCTAAGTATGAAACAGCATGGTCAATTCGGGCCTGTTTCTAGAATTAAAGCACAAGGTTGGAAGTGACAGAAGACAAGATTAGAGAGGTAAGGAGAGGCCAGATAATAGTCTTAGTAATAATCATGCTAATAACACCCAATTATTGAGCAATTACCCTGTTGTCAGGCACTGTGGCATAATTAAGAGCTTTGCATATGTGATTTTAAAAAATCAGCATTATAGCAATTCTGTAAGTCAAACAGCTTGGGCTTGGCCTGTGGCCAAATGAAGAGCCACTAGACTTTTAAGTAAGGTAGTTATGATCACGTGCATATTTAGACAAGTTATTGAGGCATCAGATTTTTTAAAATGGTGGTGAAATATACATAAAAATTATTCTCTTAATGATTTTTATGTGACAGTTCAGTGGCATTAAGTATATTCACATTGTTGTGCTACCATCACCACCATCCACGCATAGAACTATTTTCACCTTGCAAAACTGAAGCTCTGTAGCTATTAAACAATAACTCCCCACTGCCTGGTCCCTTCATCTCCTAGCTGAACCACGCAGTATTTGGAATACTTTATAGTAGAGTGGAATTACACTGTATTTATCCTGTTGTGACTGCATTATTTCAGTTAGCATAATGTCCTCAAGGTTCATCTATGTTCCAGTATGTGTCAAAATTTTTTTCCTTTTTAAGGAAATCTTATCCATTGCATGTACATACCACTTCTAGTTTTCTCATTCACCCACTGATGGACACAGGTTGCTTCCACCTTTTGGCTACTGTGAACTTTGCTGCTGTCAACAAAGGTATACAAGGATTTCTTTCAGATCCTGCTTTCAGTTATCTTGGGTATACTCCTAGAGGTCTATGGTAATTCTACATTTAACTTTTTAAGGAACTGACCTGCTGTAAGGCTTTGGACATGAATCAGGAGGAAAGGGCTAGGGGCAGGATGCCATTTTGTGGCAACAGACAATAAGAACCTCAGTTTCAAGGCTGGGTGTAGTGGCTCACGCCTGTGTGATAAACAAGGGATGGATTATTCATACCTCCTTTTTTTAGACCATACAGGGTAACTTCCTGATGTTGCCATGGCATTTGTAAACTGTCATGGCGCTGGTGAGAGTATAGCAGTGAGGACAACCAGAGGTTACTCTCGTCGCCATTTTGGTTTTGGTGGGTTTTAGCTGGCTTCTTTACTGCAAGCTGTTTTATCAGGAAGGTCTTTACAACCTGTATCTTGTGCCGACCTCCTACCACATCCTGTGACTTAGAATGCCGTAACTGTCTGGGAATGCAGCCCGGCAGGTCTCAGGCTCACTTTACCTATTCAATATGGAGTAACTTTGGTTCACCTGCCTCTGACAGATTTACAGGGTGTATTCTCCAAAACACTTTATATTATTATTTTTGTGGCAAGATATGTGGCAATATGGCCCACAGATTTGCCTCTGTGAAAAAATGCTTCCTACAACTCTCCAACAGCTACTTTTAATTAATGAAAATGTGGAAAGGTTGAGTTGACCTTTTTAACAGCATTTATTTCAATTCAAAGTGTTCTGCATATTACAGAAGCTTCCAGGGAAAGTGCTTAAGATTGCTGTGCCACACCCTGGGTAGTTAGTTTGGAATGTGACATTTTACTTAAACTGAGCATTTGCTGACACATTCTACTGTTAGAACTTGGTCTGGATTTTTGAAATGTATACTAACAGTGATAAGTTAAATACTATAATAAGAAAACACACAATCCAATAGAAAGTGGCAAAAGATCTGAACAAACATTTCATGAAAAAGATACACAGATGGCAAATAAATACATGAAAAGATGCCCAACATCATTATGTATTAAGGAAATTTGAATTAAAACCATGAGATACCATACCCCACATTTTGACTAAATTTAAAAAAGACTGACCTGCCAACTGTTGGTAGGAAGCAGAGGAACTGGAACACTCATACACACTGGTGGGAATGTAAAATGGGATAATCATTTTGGAAAAAGTTTGCAGTTTCTTTCTTTTTTTTTTTTTTTTTTGAGACACAGTCTCACTCCGTCACCAGGTGCCAGGCTGGAGTGCAGTGGTGCGACCTCAGCTCACTACAACCTCCGCCTCCCAGGTTCAAGCAATTCTCCTGCCTCAGCCTCTCGAGTAGCTGGGACTACAGGCGCGCGCCACCACGCCCAGCTAATTTTTTTGTATTTTTAGTAGAGACGGGGTTTCACCATGTTGGCCAGGATGGTCTTGATCTCTTGAACTCATGATCCGTCCGCCTTGGCCTCCCAAAGTGCTGGGATTACAGGCGTGAGCCACCGATGAGTTTTTAAATAGTATATCTATGTGGATGTGTGTATCAAACTGAACACTTTAAATATACTTTGTGGTATATCAATTATACTTCAATGAAGCTGTTAAAATGATCCTAAATTTTTAATTGTTCTCATTTAGTTCCATAGTGTCACAGTAGGTAGGCAGTCAGACATGAGCAGGGCAGAAGGAATGTCAGGTGGTCAGGTGGTGATCCTCATCAATCATCAGGTGGTCAGGCGGTTGTTAAACTGTCTCTCTAAAACAATAATTGGTCACAGCCGGCCCCAATGATTATTGAAAAGGCAGTCTCCCAATAGATAGAAAATACCTAAAACTGGTGATCAGCAGCTTCCCGAAAAGATTTTAGGAGTTTGGGAAGAGTTGGCTCAGAGGTGTGCCCTAAGAGGCAAAATGGCAGCATTTAACTGGTACTAATATATGACCACCTTCTAGGAACACTCTAGTAAGGGAAGAATGCCTCAAGTGAGCATGCGCACAACTTCAGTTAACACACAGCATGTGGTCCCTCCCAAGCGTCGGCAGGCAACTGCACATGCAGACAGCCCACCCCAAGAAAAGAATCAGGGGAGACGGGACACAACCCCCTGGAAGCATGACAATGTATAAAACCCCAAGTCAAAGGTCAAGCAGCGCACTGGAATCTCTAAAGTTGCTGGCTTGGGCCCCTTCCACGTGTACATTACTTCCTTTCATCCTTGCTCTAAAACTTTTCAATAAACTTTCACTGCTGTTCTAAAACTTGCCTTGGTCTCTCCCTCTGCCTTATGTCTCTTGGAAGAATTCTTTCTTTCGAGGAGGCAAAAATTGAGGTTGCTGCAGACCCATACAAATTTGCTGCTGCTCACACACTTTGGTGCGTGTGACTCAGATATGTTCCCGAGTGCTAACAAGAGCGTTACGTTTTCCTACACAATGACTTAAATTAGAAATGAAGGAAGCCTCTGTAGTACTGATGGAATCCCAAGAGGACCAACAATATTTAAATAGTAAATTCCAGTGGCAATGTCAGAAAGAACTTCAAGTACCTTCGGGAGGATAACAGTTGATCAAATGTAGAAAATTTCATATTTACTTTAAAGCCATGTAAGTGTACAATGACATTAAATATATTTACAATGTTGGGTGACCATTGTCACTACCCATTTTCAAAACTTTCATCTCAAACTCAAATTCTGTACTTCTTAAACAGTAACTCCCCATAAACAATAAAATTCATGGTTTTCAAGACAAAATACAATTCTTGAACATTTTACAGGGAATGAGCTAAAGTAGATTAAAATGACTTTGACCATACAACAGGAGCAGATAGGCTTAGATTACTGCGAAAGGCTTTGCAGGCTGGGCACCATGATTTGTACATCGAATCTGGCTGTTATTTCCCACACTCCTTGGTCCCAAAGAAATGTGGGTGAAGTCTTGTGGTTGACACACTGTCACAGTCATACAACTGGAAAAACAGCCCAAACTGCTTGCCTCAATGATAGTGGGTCAATTGTGTCATCTTTGTGTGGGAAGAATGCCATAATTATCATTATTCCCTTTGGACTAAATCAGCAAGTCATTTATAAATCATTTCACTTTCCTCCCTATTTGCCTCCTCCCTTCAGGTTCCATCTCTCAAGTCATTGGGAAAAGCCTTGCAAAACTGATAGCAGTTTTGTGCACTTCCGGTTCAAGTTGCCTTACTTTTTTTTTTTTTAATTTGGAGTTTTTATAGAGACAGGATCTTGCTATGTTGCCCAGTCTGTTCTCAAACTCCAGGCCTTAAGCAATCCTTCCACCTCGGTCTCCCAAAGTGCTAGGATTACAGGCATGAGCTACCACATCTGGCCCGCCTTACTCAGTTCTATTCCAGGACAGTTCAACTGTGATGAGATGTTTTGGCTCCTCTTCTCAAGCAGTTCGCCACACCTGGTTCCATGATCTAGCACGGCAACTGGTATTTGGAAACAGAGCTCTCATCCTAAGATCTCAGGCATTGAAACCCGTTCTAGGTGTGCACCAGAAAGTGGTGGCAAGAGGTGAAGCTTCAGAGGAGGCAGACCTCAGCCAGGGTTCTTAGGTCGCTGACTTTCAGCTTTCTCACCTCTCAACGGACGTGAAATCTACCTAGTAGTAATTTCAGGGGAGTACATGAGATAATGTTCGGAAGATATCTAGTCTACCAGGCGCGCACGTGGGGGACGAGGGTTGTTTCCTGTCCCTTCTCTATCAAATGGCTTTAAAATCAGAAGTCTTGGGTAGGAAATGGGACTGCGAAAAAAATGGAGGCTGCTTCTGGCCCAAAGGATACTTCTCTCTATACAAAGGACTCCTGATTCAAAGAGGCCGCTGGATTCAAAAACACAAGTGGAGCAACAGCCACGTGGGGTTTGGGACTAGTGAATTCCGGATAAAGATGCCTGTATAGAGGGGTTGATGAAGAATCCGGAAAAGGACTTGAAATGCCCGGGCTTTGCCATGGCCCCTTCCTCAGTTTTTTTTTGTTTTTGTTTTTGTTTTTTCCGCACCGCATTGAGAGGTTTAGACAGAGTGAGCTCGAACCAGGTGAAAAGCCTTAAATCGCCCGGTGGCGGCGGCGGGGCAGAGGTCAGACCCAACAGGTGTGGAGGGCTGCGAGGTGAGGGAAGAAGCGGGCCGGTCTCGGTGGAGGCCCCCTTCCTCCGGCCCAGCGGCTCCGAGGCTGCTGTTGGTGTTCCAGCAGCGGGCGGAGGGGTCCTGCCCGGCATCTGGGCGCGCTATTAGGCCTGGAGCCCGGGACAAGGCAGACGGAGGCGGCGGGTCAGCTGCGGGCCAGCCCCGGCGGGTGTCCGCTCCCCTCTGCCGGCCCGGCCCGCCGCGGAGGACGCCTGGAGGCGGCTGGGAAGCCCTCAGGCGCCCTCCCTAGCTCGGGGGCGGGGCCGCCCTCCGCCGGCCCGGGTGGCGTGAGAGCGGGGGCGGGGGCCGCGGACCGCGCAGGGAGGGAGCGGGAAGGAGCGCGGGGCCAGCGGCCCTTCAATTGGCCGCGCCGTCCCTCGGCTCAGAGGCGGGAGGAGGCGGCCCTCCATTGGTCGGGCCCGGCGGCCAATCCCCGAAGGCTCAGGCGGAGGCGGGGGCGGCCAGTGGGGACCCGCGGTGCAGGCGGCGGGCGAGGCGGGTGGCGAACGTGGAGCCAAGCGCTTCGGAGCGGACCCCGAAGCTCTGCGGCGCTCAGTCCGACCCAGTCGCCCAGGCACCGCCCGCGCTCCGCGGCCGCGACCGTCTCCTGCGCCGCCCAGAGGAGCGAGCTCGGAGCATCCCCCGCGGCGGCCACTTCTCCGGGCCAGGAGCGGGGAAGCGAAGTGCGAGAGACCCGGGACCCCAACGCAGCCTCTTCCCGCCGCCCGAACCACCATGACCCACTTCAACAAGGGCCCTTCCTACGGGCTCTCGGCCGAGGTCAAGAACAAGGTACGCCCGGCCCAGGCGGGCGCGGGACCCCCGGGACGAGGGGTGCGAGGCGCGCCCGGGGTACCCTCGGACTGGCCTGGCGCGGGGCCGGGCCTCGTTCACCGCTTGCGCTGTGGCTCACCGTTTTCCCGGGAGGGGACGTCGAGGCGGCCGAGCGTAGCTGCCTGTCCCGCTCGCGTCCGGTCCCCGGGCTCGCGGCACCCGCCTGGCTTTGTTCCCGCGCCGTGGGACGGCACTAGTGGCGGGCGGTGGGTTCCCGGGCGCCCGCAGTGCCGCGGCGCCGGCCTTTCCGGCTGCGGGGGTCTCGGGCCGTTTGCTGGCTGCAGGACGCGCCCTCCGGGAAGGGGGCGCTCCTGCGTGGCCACTCGCCTTTAGGCGGGGCCCGTCCGCGCGGCTAGGGACCCGGCGAGCCGCTGCTGCAGCCCCCGCCATCTGCCCGGGCCCCGGCTGCTGGGGGACCTCGCGCCTCCCCCCGGGGAGAGAGACCGCCTAGTGTCCCGCCGACCCCAGGGCCTCCCCGGAGAAAGGGGGCCGGTCCGGGACCCATCGCAGCCTTCGATCTCAGTGCCTGGGAAGCATTCAGAGGCAGATTGCTGCCGCCGCTGCTGCTGCTTTTGCGAAAAATGGAGACAAAGCCTGAGCGCGCCGCTGTGGGAGTGATAACTGCTTTTTATAAAACACTGAGAAGTTTGTAGTACATTAGACTTTCACGGCATCAAGGAGTGTTTTTGTGGGTTGCTTTTGTTGAGGGCTTGTTTGCTGAGGCGGCTTATAGTTTGGAGCGATTGGGATTTGGTGACGCTCAGCTTTGCCACTCAGCCCAAGAATGCATTAGGTTTATCTTTGGGACTTTTGGCCTGGGAAAGAGATGAGAGGCGTCCCCCTCCCCAAATCCTCTCCTTCCTTCCTCCCTCTCTGCATTCCAAGCCCATGACATCAGGGGTTTCTGGGGGAAGAGACCAGCCAATCGGCGCGGAACTGCGCACAGAACGCTCATTGTCTCCCTTCTGCTGTTCTGGCCAAAGCGCCACAAAGGAGGGCTGCTGTGGCTTAATTCCCATTAACCTCCCGGGAGCCCAAGCATGTCAGGATTGCCACCGCACCGTCCGACCGCTGGTAGAAGGCACTGGCATTGTCAGAGCTGGAACGTCCTGGGGCTGCGGGTGTAGGCGGTGGGACGCGAATTATGTAGAGGTAATGAAGCGCACCGTTGTCAAACCCCGAGGGAGAGTTGTGGCTCTTGTCTCCCGCTGTTAGTCAGCGCATCATACCGTCTTTGAAGCAAGGAGATAATTTTAGTCTGTGTATCTAAAATGGAAACGTTTAGGTCCTTTACGTTTTCAAACGTGTTGACCATAGAAGACAACAGTTTGCTAAACAGTTTTTTAGAGTGCAGAAGGGTAAGCGGTTTGTGTATGATTGAGCGCAAACTTCACCAACTGAAAAGTTTGTAACAAGTTAATGTTCTCTTCCTTCTGTGGTTTACAAGCCGAACTTTAGGAGGCTTTTCAGAGGAATCCGCGTGTCCGAAATGTTGGACATGCTTCTTAGGCCTAGTTGTGCACATTAAATGTAATTCCCTCCAGTGATTCTTGGCCGGCAGCAGTTGGGTCTCTCTACTACCGTTTGCGTTGTAATTGAGGTACTGATAAAACTGGCAGTCCTTCAGGTGACTTACTTTTCTTGGATGTTAATAATATCCATGCAAATTTGCTTTTTGCTGACTAATGTAGCAGCTTCTGCCCTTTTCCTGCTTACTACTGAGCAGACCCAAGGAAATGCGTACACAGGCTAGATCACTATAATAATTATTATAAATGTTTAAAAACAGTGAAACCTCAGTTTTCAGAACCTTTGGAAAGTTAATTATGAAGGCTGTAGGTTTATCCCTTTAAGCACGGAACCCATTTTTTAATAACCCCTTTTCATTTTTGTGGTCCTTTCAGACAGTATTCTTTCATAGGAAGCCTTTTGATCTTAACAGCAGAGCAGTCCTGTAAGGTGAGGAGGATTGCTGGGATTATCCAACATCATTTACAGATCAGTACACTGAAGCTCAGAAAGATTTGCTGAAGGTCACAGAAGTTGGACTGTTCTAAGAATTTTAACTCTAAAAGTGTTGAGGGAAGTACTTGGGGATGTTCTACACAAGCTCTACTGTCACCTTCCTCTTTTTTTTTTTTTTTTTTTTTGCGGGGGGGAAATGGAGTCTTGGTCTGTCTCCTGGGCTGGAGTGCAGTAGCAAGATCTGAGCTCACTGCATCCTCCACCTCCCGGGTTCAAGCGATTCTCCTGCCTCAGCCTCCCGAGTAGCTGGGATTACAGGCACCTGCCACCATACCTAGCTAATTTTTGTATGTTTTAGTAGAAACCCTGTGGTTTTGCCATGTTGGCCAGGCTGGTCTCCAACTCCTAACCTCAGGTGATTTCCCCTGCCTCGGCCTCCCAAAATGCTGGGATTACAGGCATGAGCCAGAGTGCCCAGTCCTTCCCCCCATTTTTGCTATCCACCTTTCACTTCTTGACATTGTGATTATTTATGTGATACTGTTTCTGATCTGTTTTGGGCCTGGGAATCAAATAGCTATTACTGAGGCCTCAGGACTCCCGGGTGAAAGGTGGAGTATATGCAAAAGTGACATTGCGTGGTTTGACACCTTTTGATGTCTTCCTGCTTTTTCTTTATTGCATGATTGATACATTGCTTGAATGCCAGATTACCCCCATCCACCTCCAATCTCATTTAACAAAGAAGTATAGAAACATCCTGGGGAGACAGTGTGGAGTGGACCTGGGGGTCTAGCATTTGTGAGTTCTAGTCCCCGTTCTGCCGCTTCTGCCTTCTGTGATGCTAGGCAAGCTATTTGACTTCTCTCTCCTTTCTGATCTGTAGAATAGGGGAAAACAATAGTTGCCACCCCCAAACACGATGTTGTGGAGATGTGTCTGCCTTACAGTCAGTACTCAGTGTCTATATTGTAGCTATTAGCTCTTAGTAACAGAAAATTAGTTGTTGGTATTATATTTCTTAGATTTGTATGTCCCTGCGTCTTTAAGTATTTGGTTTGTATTAATAGCTTTTGGTCTTGTTATACAATATTCTAGCTGTAAAAACAGTTCATCAATGAACTGAGGAGGTCTCTGATTTTAAATACTTTAATCAGTAAAATTTCAGGGAAGAATCTTCTAAGACACTTGATTGGTAAGATGATGATTCATGGCCAGGTGCAGTGGCTCACACCTGTAATCCCAGCACTTTGGGAAGCAGAGGCGGGCAGATCACCTGAGGTCAGGAGTTTGAGACCAGCCTGGTCAACATGGTGAAACCCCATCTCTACTAAAAATACAAAAATTAGCCGGTTGTGATGGCATGCACCTGTAACCCCAGCTACTCAGGAGGCTGAGGCAGGAAAATCTCTTGAACCTGGGAGGTGGAGGTTGCAGTGAGCCAAGATTGCACCACTACAGCCCAGCCTGGGCTACAGAATGAGATTCCATCTCAAATAAATAAATAAATAAAGGTGATAATATATGTCAGAACATGCAAAGTTACTTTTTTTTTTTTAACTAGGCAAGAAGATGTGTGAAAATAGCCTTAAAAAGAAGCCTGAGAGTTCCAAACTTTCAGCCTGGAATATGAACAAAGTTTTTTTAATAATAAAAAAATGACACCAAATGATCAATAACTTGCAGTTTACAAAAACCATCAGAGAGCAGAAGGGCCAGGGAAAATGCAGACACTGGTATGGATGGTTCGGTGGAGAATGGAAACACTCATAATGTAATGGGCCCTACAGATAGATATTCTATAGGTTGAGCCAGACCCTTGAATGCATGTTGGGAACTAAAATGAAAAGTGAAACAGCTCTGTGCCTCATAAACGATGAAAAAATTTAACAGATCCTCAAGGGAAGCACAGCATTTCCTGGCACAGTGTTGGAGTTGGGGTAGTTTCCTGTCAAGTTGAGGTCACAATGAAGCATGTCTTCATCAGGCTTGAAGCAAATGCCACGGGAACCTTTCTTACAGGTCTCAGGGAAAGTGGAAGAAATAAATAGACGAGTGGAAAGGGGGAAGCTGAAATAATCTTACCTTGGTGTGTTTGGTTGGGAGGAGGGTAACTGAAATATTAAGCATGGAGTCAGAATGCACACTCTTCCAGTCTTCTGCTCCTCCGGAATGTCTGATTTGAGCAAAGCTGCTTCCCACAGGATCTTCTTGGTTACAAAATGGTATTTCTCAACACCTGAAAACCATCTTGGAAGACTTATTACCAAAATCTTTGATTGTTGAAGAGTAAGTTAAACAATCATATAGTATTAATCAGATAGGACAAGTGTCCATGGAAGTCCTCCCAGCCTATTTGCTGGGTGCACTTTAGATGCACAGCTGCTCTAAGTCAGAGTAACCCAGGGTGACCCAGCTATAAATTATACCCGAAGATGATCTGCCTTGTCTTGCTGCTAGAGCAGCAGAATCTTGGTGAAAATGTGTTGGTGGGCTTAGCTTTTTTCTTTTTAAACTTGAATGTTAAGAAATTGGTTTTTAATTAAAATCTTTTTTTGTTTGCTTATTGTCTGTCTCTTCCCACCAGAGATAAAACTCTCTCTTATTCATGGGTGTGTCTCAAGTTCAGTATTTTAGAATATAGTTTGGCACATAGCATATGCTCAGTAAATATTTGAATATTTGTTGACTTAATGAATTTATTCATTAGGAATAGATTTTGCTATCTCTAGAAATAGGCAGTTAAAAAGTACCTCTGTAGTCTACATAAGATAATTCTGTAGTGCAAGTGTGATGATTTTGAAGGATGTGGTTAAAAAGAAAATATTTTTAAAAACTACTCTATTTTTTGATCTCACTATGTTGCCCAGGTTAGTCTTGAACTCCTGGGCTCAGGTGTTCCTACTGCCTTGGCCTGCTAAAGCACTGGGATTACAGGTGTGAGCCACCATTCCTAGCCTTGTTTTTCTTAAGTAGTTTAATAGTTACTATCACATTGAAAATTTTCATCTTTGCTGCTGATTTTGGGATTATCTCTTAAGGTAGATGTTTTGACTGGGCTCTTTCTTAGACTCCTAAGTTGGGAATGGTAGACGTGTCCTCTGCAAGGGTTTGTCCAGTGCCTGCATTTTCCTGAATATGGCTGGAGAAGGGGCCATTCGTCCAGGCCGTGACTTTGCTCCTGGTAGCAACCAGCCATTGCTGTTGGTTTGCTTTAGTTTTTGTTTTCCTGTCTCAACCAAAGCAGATAAAGAAGATAGACTTTGCTGAAGTGACAGGAGGTACTGTGCTTCCTCTTAGGAGTTTGTTTGTTTGTTTGTTTTTTAGAGATGGGGTTTCACCATGTTGGCCAGTGTAGTCTTGAACTCCTAACTTCGTGATCCATCTACCTCAGCCTCCCAGAGTGCTGGGATTACAGGTGTGAGCCACCGTGCCCAGCCTACTCAGGAGTTTTAACGAGGATTATTATCAAGCTCACTGTCCAGCTTTTTATAGTCTAGTATTTGTGGAAATTTTCTGTCTCTCGCCACTCTTAAGGGATTTCAGAAACAATCTTGACAATGATGGCATTGCTAATACTACCATCAACAGAGATATAGGTTTTTCTTCCCTATGCCTGTTTCCCTTCCAGGTTGGGACATTAGGGTTAGTGAGTGTTTCCTGCCTCCTTCCCCTCTTTAACAGTGTATCCTGAGCCACAATGAATTTGACCTGCACCATAAAAAAAGGAAGCACAGTTGGATGGTTTTGTTTTTTCACCTGTCATTACCATTGTATTCAGGAGAGTGAGGACATGCATTTTCTTCTATCTCTCTTTTTTTGAGTTGGAGTCTCCCTGTGTTGCCCAGGCTGGAGCGCAGTGGTGCCATCTATGCTCACTGTAGCCTCTGCCTCCCAGGTTCAAGTGATTCTCTTGGCTTAGCCTCCTGAGTAGCTGGAATTACAGGCACCCTCTACCACATCTGACTAGTTTTTGTATTCGAGTTGGGGTTTCACCATGTTGGCCAGGCTGGTCTCGAACTCCTGACCTCAAGAGATACCCCTGCCTTGGCCTCCCAGAGTGCTGGGATTACAAGTGTGAGCAACTGTGCCCACCCCTGCATTTTCTTTCTCCGTATAACTAGCTGGTGATTGGAGGAAGCTTGTCCTTAGAATTTGTTGGCAAGTTCCATTTAATTCTAGGCATTACCCTCCTGTGGCATATACCACATGCATTGGCTCTCCTTAACTTTGAACTTATTTTATAGCCACAAATGGGCTCTTAACTGTCATTCATATGTACTTCTACCCTGAGATTTTTGTTAAGGATTCTTGGAGCTCATAGGTAGATCCAGGTTGTTTGTAGGGATGAAGTTAATACAGTTTTGGAGTCATCATTACAAAAAATATATAAATATCTTTTAATTTTTTTTTTTTTGGAGACTGAGTCTCTGTCGCCAGGCTAGAGTGCAGTGGCGCGGTTTCGGCTCACTGCAACCTCTGCCTCCTGGGTTCTCCTGAGTAGATGGGGCTACAGGCACACTCCACCATGCATGCCCAGCTAAGTTTTGTATTTTTAGTAGACACAGGGTTTCACCATGTTGGCCAGAATGGTCTCCATCTCTTGACCAAGGCAGGTGATCCTCCTGCCTCAGCCTCCCAAAGTGCTGGGATTACAGGTGTGAGCCACCGTGCTCGACCCAAGTTTTACAAAAACCTATGGCCATGTGAACCTTTTTGAACTTGAAGATGTCCCTATACCTGTCATCCAAGGTTCTCGGCAGAGGGAAAGTAGACCTTAGTGGTTAAGAACACAGACTGTGGGAACTGGGTTGGGTTCCTGGTTCTGCATCTTACTGTGAACTTTGACAAGTGACTTAACCTGCCTACTGTGTCTGTAAAATGAGGATATCATGCTCATCTTTATAGGATTGTTGGGAGAAATAAGGTAGATAATCCATGTGAAGTGTTCAGAATAATGCCAGGAATCAAAGTTTAGCCATGGTTTCATTTTGCTGACTGTTTCTCTGCTAATTAGGCTCAGTCTTATGTTCTGAGCTGTTTTTATCTTCTAGGTATTGATACTATCTCTAGAACTTTAATATTCAATCACGAATCTGTTTGTGTCTGGCTGAGACTTCTGGTGGTTAAGGGACCATGACACCGAGCAGTACTACTGTGTTTCATTTCTGTGTCAGGAATATGATCTGCCTAGAGTCCTTATCCGGGACTCTACCACCAGGCAGCCCCTGCAGCATTTCCATAGTGAAAGCACCAGGTCTGTAGATCTACAGCATTCTGTCACATTGCCCTGGGGGCTGAGGACTTCTCTGCAGAGCTAGAGGTCTTGCTTACTGGGCATGGCTGTATTCTGCTTTTTCTGCCTCAGAGGTTGATTCATTTTAAATAAGATATACCTTTCCTTTCTTGGTTTCAGATAGGGCTTTTATTCCTCCACAGCTGGCTGGTTAACATATTTACTTTCAAGTGTTTGAATCTGGCTTGCTTGAATCTGGAGGCTTTCAGTTTATGTGTTCATATGAAGGCTCTACTGAGACCTGTGTGAAGCAAGTCCTTGAGTAGAGAATACTAATCCCTAGTTTTTCTCCACAAGGTAGGGAGGGACAGGAAACTTCAGGGTGTAGATGTGACTGTTGGGTGCTGTGTCTGCAGTGGGAAGGTCAGGGAATTGGAGGCATGAATGCAGAAAAAAGAGGAGACCTTTTGTGCTTGGAAGCACTCTTCTGGGTGAGTGTAACCTAAGCATTTATGGCTATTTCCCCAGTTCTGGGGCATTTTCCAGGGAACTGTGGCTATGGAGTGGCTGCACTAGGCGGGCTGTAGCTTCAGCATTGCTGCTTCTCCTCTCCACTCCTAAATATTTGGACACTGATCTTTCTCCATTATCTAGAAGTTCTTACCCTTAGTGTTACCGGGCTCTACGAATGGATAGCGTGTGCTTCATTAGGGCATGTTTCCCTCTCCTTTTGTTTCTTGTGGGAGGAGATAGGAGAGAGAACAATCAATACCATGTGTAGCAAGTCTCTGTCATGCTGTTGGTTAATTCAAACATGTGATTCTACTTTGAATGCAAAAATAGCAACAGCAATCATATTATGCTTCTAATCGAGTATAGAAATTGTACGTACACTAGACATGATATTGTGAGCTTGCTGCGGTCCTTGGTCCTTAGAGGCTGAGCTGGAACCCTAAGGCTGCTCTTTAGAGTCTACCTATGGCTAGATGCCTTCCCCTGAATGGTCCCATTCTCTACTCTGAATACTGGCGTGCATTTGTTTCTGGATTTTCCTTATCTTTCTTTAAAGACTTGGATGTTGTAATTTTAAAAAACCCCATCCCCACCTCTCCCAGCTCACACACACACACGCATTCTTTGCCAGCCAGATTTTCATTTCAAGTTTTCTTCCTCTCTGGGCTTTCCCCTACTTCTTTTTCTTCTTTAGTGACACCCTGTCCTGCAGTCGGTCTTACATCACCTTCAAAAACATACATGCAGCGGGAGGTTAGTCTTTATATGGGCCAGTGGAAAAGTTAAAGTGTTTTTAGTCTGAAACATCTCTGCCAAGTATCTTACTAACTTTTTTTTATTTTTAAATAGTCTTGCCCTGTCACCTGGACTGGAGTAGTGGTGTGATCTCGGCCCACTGCAACCTCTACCTCCTGGGTTCAAGCGATTCTCCTGCCTCAGCCTCCTGAATATCTGGGACTACAGGCCAGTACCACCGTGCCTGGCTAATTTTTTGTATTTTTAATACAGACAGGGTTTCACTGTGTTGGTCAGGCTGATCTCAAACTCCTGACCTCAGGTAGTTTGCCTGCCACAGCCTCCCAAAGTCCTGGGATTACAGGCTTGAGCCACTGTGTCTGGCCCAATTAGTCCTCTCTGCAACTGGGCAATATATTCATGTGCATTAGTCTGATAAGATGATATTGGTGGTGGGTACATTTGGATATATTGTCATGTCTCCATGAGTTAAAAGTACTTTATGTTATGCCAGTGTCTAAGCATCTTCAGGTGGATAGGATAATTGCCTGTGCTAAGACTGATAGTACGGGGAGTTCCTGTCTCTCCGCTTGGTTGTGGGGTAGGGATGGGGCAGCATCCAGTGATGGAAAAGACTTAGACTTGGAGCCAGATCTGGGTCCGAATCTCTGCTGAGCCCACAACCTTTGGACAGGTCACCTCTGCCTGAAGACAGTACATCTATCTCAGGGCGCCATCTTCCTTGCTTATGAGAACCACTTCTCTTTATACAAACAGTTCCAAAATAGAAAAGTAAATAAGTCAAAGTATCCTGTATCCCTTACCCCTACCCTAACTGCTTATACTGCTTGGAAAATTGTTTAGCCATTTTCAAAACTGAATTATAGTCTATTGTATGGATTTCCATTGATTATTCACTGCTTCCCTACTGAAGCAGTGAATACTGTCTTAAAAAAAAAAAGAAGGGCCGGGCGCGGTGGCTCACGCCTGTAATCCCAGCACTTTGGGAGGCCGAGGCGGGTGGATCACGAGGTCAAGAGATCGAGACCATCCTGGCCAACACGGTGAAACCCCGTCTCTACTAAAGTACAAAAAATTAGCCGGACGTGGTGGTGCGTGCCTGTAGTCCCAGCTACTCGGGAGGCTGAGGCAGGAGAATTG
>PVKP010031389.1:0-27008 GCA_004027715.1 Plecturocebus donacophilus | reverse complement strand
AAACGTCACCCCTTTTTATTTTGTTATTTTATTTTTGGGATGGAGTTTTGCTCTTGTTGCCCAGGCTGGAGTGCAATAGTGCAATCTCAGTTCACTGCGACCACTGCCTCCCAGGTTCAAGCGATTCTTCTGCCTCAGCCTCCCAGGTAGCTGAGATTTAGTAGAGATGGGGTTTCACCATGTTGGTCAGGCTGGTCTTGAACTCCTGACTTCAGGTGATCCACCAGCCTCAGCCTCTCAAAGTGTTAGGATTACAGGCGTGAGCTACGGTGCCCAGCTATTACCCCTTTTTAATCAGTAACACTGCTTTTCTCTCTCTGACCATACATACTCTCTCTGACTTCTAAATTCAAGTATCAACAGCTTCTTCTGAAGCTGGCCTGGTACCCACTGAGCTCTATGGGACTCTGAGCTGAGCTTAGAGGAGAGAAAGGCATTTGAAGAGATTTCTTGTTGGCTACAATGCTTAGACACCTCAGAGGATGAAGCACATGTTCTCAGACTGTTACCAGTAAGTTCCCAGGCCAGCTGGTGGGTTGTTCTTACTACCACACTTGGCTTGCTAGGGTTTTTGCATTAAAATGTATATGAGGACATAAGATCAGCTGTGGCAGGAAGACACATAACTAACCGCACAGGGAACCAACATAAAAGCTATTTCCTCTGGTACAGGCTGACTAATACACGGGTAGCCTGGCTGTGGCTCCACAGGCAGTAAAACATTTTGATAAGATGCTGATAACAGTAGCTGTTAACAGTAGCCAGCTTTATTGTGTATATTACACGTTATTTAATTCTCACTACGGGTCCTGCGGTTCTCCTCATTTCACTGATGAGGAAACAGTAGTTCATCAACTTGCTTGAACTCACAGAGGTAGGAAGTCACAAAGCCTAGATTTGACCCCAAGTCACCTGGCTCTTCCATATGTAATGGATCTTATTAATGATAGTCTGCATTTGTTAAGGAACAGGCTGAGCACAGAGATCCCCAAAATTCAGTGGCTGAAATAAGAGAGAGGTTTATTTTGCTCTCACTTAGAAGTCCAGAGGTGAGCAGTCCAAGTTGTAGAGTAGCTGTGCTCCATGTGGCCATTCAGGAACCCAGGTTTCTTCCATTTTGTTGCCCCACCACCACTTAGACTGGGTTCAATCACCAAAGGTGGTCATTGTCTTCTCTGTGTTCCAGACCATGGGGAGGAGAAAGAGAGCAAGTCTAAGGCAAGCAGATTATTTCAAGTAGGTTTTGTAGATATTGCATACTTCATTTCTATTCATATTCTATTGGCATAACTTAGTCATATGGTCACACCTAGCTGCAAGGAAGGCTTGCAAGGAAATACGGTCTCTATCTGGGAAGCCATATGAACAGCTAAAATTCTGTAACTATGGAAGAGAGAATGGAGTTTGAGGCAATCAGTTTGCACTCTACCATAAAGACCATCTTCTCTTTTGCAAATGTTAAGACTGGGCTACGACAAGGACAGTGCTAAATACCTCCATTATCATTATGAAGACATGGGGTCATCTATTCATTTCATAAATATGAAGCTCTTCCTTTGCTGGTACCTCTGTAGTGAGCTGCTTGGGGCTGCCAAGAAGCCTGATTCACTGTCTCTTCCTGATGCACAGCTGGGAGATGAGATATCAGCCAGGAAACAGGAAAGAAGAAAGAGAGTTGACTGGTGGATTTCATTCACTCGTTCAACCTCGTTTATTTACACACGTCCTGTGCTGAGAAAGGACTTGAGGTAGTCCACTTGTAGTAGGATACAGCTAGCAAAATGCTGTTCATACGTGTAATCTCTTTCACCTTCTCACTCATCCTGAGGGAGGCAGGGTTGGTTCAGAGGAGTTCTGGAAGCACCAGAAATCCCATGGCTGGTGAGTGGTGGGGGCAGGATTTGGAGCTGGTCTTGAGGTTGGTGGAAAGGGCAAAGCACAGATTCAAAATTGGGCGGGTCCACATTTGAGGCCTGGCTTTTCTGATCCTAACAAATAGCCTCGCTCACCCCTGGAAACCTCAGTTTCCTCACCTGGAAAACTGGTGCTCAGGCTACTTATGTCAAAGGGCCATGAGGAGAACCCACTGAGATAATGGGTGAGTCTCTGGGGCACATGGACGCTCCCCAGCCACGAGTGTCCTTCCCCATGGCTTCTTGGGAGCACTTGGTCCCTAACAATTTGTATTGCTTGTTCCATGATGTTCCAAGGATGTGTCCTCAAAAGAACAATGAGTCCATGGTCTTGGGGAGGCTGGCAGAGGGCCCTGCCTAGGCCTCTGGTGTTTGGCTCCAAGTCCTCCCTTCATCGTGGGAATCTGGCTGCAGGTTTGAAAGGCAGTGCTCCTGAGACCGCTCCCTTGCTCTGCCCTTGGCTTCCCCCGGGTGCTCTCCAGCTTGACCACACCCCCTGCGGCCTCACTTCACTGTGGACACCCTGACCAGGGACCCAGTGCCTGGAGCACCGGAGAAGGCTGTAGAGCTGAGCCTCCTACCGATGGGAACCTTTCTGTAGGCACAGAGGATGGGAAGGCCATCCTGAGTGGAGAGGCCACAGCAAAGGTATGGGGAGCTGATGTAAGGGCAGAGCTGTCAGTGACTTTTCGCTGTTGATACAATAGGAATAAGGCATTCATGTGAGCACAGATTTGAGTGGGGGAAGTGGGGGCAGGGTGTGAAGTTAGGAGGCTGTTGGGATTGTTCAGGCTATTGGAGTAATAAAGGTCGGGAGTGACAGCAGAGGGAATGGAAAGAACAGATTCAAGAGAATGAGAACTCAGCAAAGGGTCTGTCCAAGGAGGAAGTCCTGGAACCCAGAGTCCAGGGGCAGCTCTGCAGGAGGACAGGCAGGGGCCACAGGGGTAAGAACAAGGTCCTGGGGTCCCAGCTGGGTACTTTGCAGCCCCAGGACTGTGACTCAGAGAAAAGCGGAAGCTGAAGGCTGAAGGTGGGAGTTCAACCTTCAGCCTGAAGGTGCTGCCTGTTTTATGGCACCCCAAGAATTCACCTCATGGGCTAGTCTGATGCATAGAGAACCTGAACAGGCTCCTGTCTTCCCACATATATAGATAGTTAACTATGAAGAAGAGCAAAAGAGTGATTATCACAAAACGCTGGACAGTGTTGGTCCTGCAGGGAGAAAGGTACACACTGTGCTTGCAAGGAGCTGGTCATGTGCTCTGTGTCTTCGGCTGTTAGTGGGTATATGGGTTTCCACCTGTTATGATTATTTGAGCAGATCAGTTGTTTGTACTTTTTAATGCATATGTCTATTTCATACTGAAATGTTGCTCACTCTTTGCTGGTCTGGATAACATCAACCTGGGTAGAATTGGAGATGAAGATTGGAGATACATCAGAGAGGTATATGCTATATAAAGAATTTTGAGCCAGGCACAGTGGCTCATACCTATAATCCAAGCACTTTGGGAGGCCCAGGTGGGAGAATCACTTGAGCTCAGGAGTTCAAGACCAGTCTGGGCAACATGATGAAACCCAGTTTCTATAAAAAATAAAAATCAGCCGGGCAGTGGTGGCTTGCACCTGTAGTCCCAGCTACTCCAGAGGCTGAAGTGGGAGGACTGCTTGAGCCCAGGAGGTTGAGACTGCAGTGAGCCATGATTGTACCACTGCATTTCAGCCTGGGTGACAGAAGAAGACCGAGACTCTTAAAAAAAAAGTTGATTTTTTTTTTTTTTTGAGGTGGGAGTCTTGCTGTGTTGCCCAGCCTAGAGGGCAGTGGTGCGATCTTGGCTCACTACAACTTCTGTCTCCTTGGTTCAAGCGATTTGACTGCCTCAGCCTCCCGAGTGGCTGGGATTACAGGTGCCCGCCACTAAGCGTGGGGTTTCTCTATCTTGGCTAGGCTGGTCTCGAACTCCCGACCACGTGATCCACCTGCCTTGGCCTCCCAAAGTGCTGGGATTACAGGCATGAGCCACCGCGCCTGGCCAAAAGTTGATTTTTATGTTGTTTGTTTTTCTAATCTGGAATATTTGAAGATTCTAGTGATATTCTGGATGTATAGTATTAGGCACATAAACACGGGATCATAGACAGCTATAATAAAAAGATTGTGTTCCATCTCCATCTTTTCACCCTGAGTTTCTATTTTCAGGAGCATCCCAGCTCAGAAAATAGGCTGCGTGCAGAGCAAGACAAGACTGAGTCTTGACAGGTCGAGATGAATATTATTTGGGAGACATGATTCTCTTACTTGCCTCAGGAACATTTTTCTTTGCTTGCAAAAAGCCAGGAGGATTCTCAGCTTTGTCCGGGTGTTCTCAGGGGCAGCCACATAGAGTGTCCCAGAAGCTGAGTGGAAAGCAGTCCTGGGACACACCCTCTGCAGAGGAATGTTGAGAGACAACTGGAGAGACTATTTTGATGCGGCCACACAGCCAACAGTGACAGTCATGTGTGTGGCACAGCATGGCCTCTCATGCCTGGGGACTGCACGGCATTACAGGCTTCTCCCCTGCCACCCTGGCCTCAGGCACACCAGTATATTGCAGGACTCCCACGGGGCTCTGCAGAGTGGGTAAGGCATCTGCCTTCCAGACCCTCTCAGCTTAGCAGGCTGGGTAAGGCAGGCATTGCAGTGGTCCCGGGGGAATGTGATAAGTGCCCAAAGAGAGATGTTAGCAGCATGATAAATTAGGTGGTAAATGCACCAGGCTGTCCATCCCCCTCTTGTTCAGGCTGGTAGATGCTGGATTTGCTTTTGCATATTTATATGGAAATACATCTTTGCTGTGGCTTGTAATTTTCTAGTTGAATAACTTCAGGGAAGGCCTACTTTGGAATTTAATTATCCTTACACTAGGAGAGCTTTGCTGAGGTTCAGTGCTCAGAAGAGTGGATGATTCTAAACACCTCATGACACTCACCATAGGGCACTGTTGGCTGCAGTACATCACTGTTTTGAGGGTTGTGTGATAGTGTTCTTATGTCCTGCTGGCCCAGGAGTCAAGATGGACTGGTCTCAAACTAAATTCTGCCCTGCCACTAATCATGCAGCAGGGAGGTTTCTCATCTACTGGATACTGAACCAGGGATTTTGAAGCCAGACTGATTTGGCAACCCTAATGCATTGGCTCCACAGTGCTTTTTAAACGACAGCTCAAGCTAAATATGAAAGATCCAATTGCAGATCCATTGAATACCAAAGGTTTGAATCTCTAAGTAGTGGTGACATAGTCCTGCAGGGAAATTGTGAATTGAAGCTTCTCAGAATTAGGCTTTTCAAAGCCAAGGCCCAGTGTAGGAAGATAATATGTGGCTATCTAGAGTACGGTGCTGAAAAAGAGTCAGAGGGCTTCTGGGTTCCACAGAAAAGGAAACTGGGATTGATTCATAATGTCTGCTTTGAGTTCAGGAGCAGGGACAGTGGCCCAAATGCCACAGGTTTGTAATTAGCTATTTCCAAGATAACTCCCAGGTTCTGGGCTCTGTTTGGGGATTGGTGGGGTGCGGGTGGGGGTTTTCTTGAATGTTCTCTCCATTCACCCTCACTGAAACTCTAGAAGTAAGTGTTGATGCTATTTCCATGGGAAGATGTTCGTGGAGAGATATTAAGGAATCAAAAGCAGGATTCAAAATGAAACATACAATGTATAAATAATTACAAATAAATTTTAATATATATGGAAAAGAAGAACCTGGAAGGAAATGTACCATAATGTTCATAATTGTTATCACTGAGCGATGAGATTGTGGATGGATTTCATTCTTTCTTTTATGCTCGTCTATATTTTTCTGTTTTTATGCAATGACCCATATTCCTTTCTAAGCATCCATAAATTATATGTGTGAGTGGGTGTGTGTCTTCTTCAATATTACGTATGTGCAGATTGGGTGGTATGCTCTTTCCACTTTATAAATTCACCAGGAATATTAATTACTCCTCAACACAATTTTTAAGTCAATACTTAGGATAATTCTAAGCCTTTTGCTTCCTATGGGCTGAAAAGTCTGGACAGCAACCTCACCGTCACCTCCTCAGTTTTTTTTTTTTTTTTTTTTTTAAGTATCAACTTTTATTTAGATGCAGAGGATACATGTGCAGGTTTGTTACATGAGTTTATTGCATGATGCTGAGTTTGGGGTATGACTGATTCTATCACCCAGGTACTGAGTATAATACCCAATAGATAGTTTTTCAATCCTTGCTTCCCTCCCTTCCTTCCCCCATTAGTAATTTCCAGTGTCTGTTTTTCCCAGCTTTATGTCCATATGTACTCAATGCTTAGTTCCCAGTTATGAGAACATGCAAAACCCTACCGTGTTTGGTTTTCTGTTCCTGCATTAATTTGTTTAGGGTGATGGCCTCCAGCTGCATCCATATTGCTTCAGAGGACATGATTTCATTCCTTTTTATGGCTGTATTGTATTCCATTGCATATGCATAGTATTCCATTGCTTATACATACCACCTTTTCTTTATCCAACTGTTGATGGGCACCTAGGTTGATAACATATCTTTGCTATTGTGAATAGTGCTGTGATGAACATATGAGTGCAGGTGTCTTTTTGGTAGAATGATGTATTTTCTTTTGGGAATATACCCAGTAAGGGGATTGCTGAGTTGAGTGGCAGTTCTATTTCCAGTTCTTTGAGAAATCTCCAAACTGCTTTTCACAGTGGCTTAACTACCTCAGTTTCTAATACTAGACACACATTAACTTGCTTTCAAAAGGATGAGCAAAAGATCAAAACTCAACAGAAATCTGAAAGACTCTGCAGCCCAAAGGTGGGGTATCCTTCTGAGGAGTCGTACATAGAACTCATAGAAGAGACTCTTATATCATAGAAGACAGCGTTACATCATAAAAGACAGTCTTACATCAGAGAAAGAGTCTTACATCATGGAAGAGAGTCTTACATCGTAGAAAAAAGTTCCACATCATGGAAGATAGTCTGACATCAAGAAGACAGTCTGACATCACAGAAGACAGTCTGATGACATAGAAGACACTCTCACATCACAGTACACAGCTTTACATCATAGAAGACTGTCTGATATCACAGAAGACAGGCTTACATCAGAGAAAACTGTCTTATATCATAGAAGACAGTCTGATGTCATAGAAGACAGTCTCACATCATAGAAGACAGTCTGGCATCATAATAGAAAATAGTCTTGCCTCATAGGTAGAAGACAGTCTTTTTCTTTTACACCTGCCTCAGCCTTCTTAGTAGCTGGGATTACAGGACCTTGCCACCGCACCCAGCTAATTTATGTATTTTTAATAGAGACAGGGTTTTACCATGTTGGCCAGGCTGATCTTGAGCTCCTGACCTCAAGCGATTCTCCCACCTCAGCCTCCTAAGTAGCTGGGAGTACAGATGCACGCCACCATGCCTGCCTAATTTTTGTATTTTTAGTAGAGATAGGGTTTCTTCATGTTGGCCAGGCTGGTCTCGAACTCCTGACCTCAAGTGATCTGACAACTTCGGCCTCTCAGAGTGCTGGGATTACAGGCATGAGCTGCTGTGCCTGGCCAGAAGACAGTCTTACATCACAGAAGACAGCCTGACATCACAGAAGACAGCCTAACATCATGGAAGATAGTCTAACATCATAGAAGATGGTCTTACATCAGAAGATAGTGTTACATCATAAAAGACAGTCTTACTTCAAGATGTTTAGAAAATTTCTGGTAACTTCCAACACACTTCAAGAAGACTTGACATCTATAAAGTACTTATGCAGAGGGGAAGAAACTGACATCTGAAAAGATTCCATGAGATCTAGAGCTTCTCTAATTATGGGAAGGAGATTTGTACATAAAGAGCCCTTAGTCTGGTACCTCAAAATATGTTACTGTTATCATTCTTTTTTTTTTGAGACAGAGTCTCACTCTGTTGCCAGGCACCAGGCTGGAGTTCAGTGGCACAATCTCGGTTCACTGCAACCTCCGCCTCCCTGGTTCAAGCAATTCTCCTGCCTCAGCCTCCCAAGTAGCTGGGACTACAGGCACACGCCACCACACCCAGCTAATTTTTTATATTTTTAGTAGAGACGGGGTTTCACCATGTTGGCCAGGATGGTCTCGATCTCCTGACCTCATGATCCGCCCGTCTCGGCCTCTCAAAGTGCTGGGATTACAGGCGTGAGCCACCGTGCCCGTCCCTGTTATCATTCTTAAAATAAGTTATATTCACACACAACTTGTTTTGCTAATATTTTGGTTTATTAAGATTTATGCCAAGTGGGGATTTTTAACCTCCACTTTGGGCAATTCTGCCAAACCAGGCCCTTCCCTGCCTCTCCCTAGACACATGCAAGTTACAGAGTGAGACCTGAATGTGGCCTGGGAGCTGCTGAGCCAGCCAGGGTCCAGGACGGCTGCCATTCTACCATGTGCCTGGGTCCACTTGGATTGCTTTATCTGTCTGGTGGAGCCACTGTGTTTCACATGTTTGAGCTGGGAAGGGTTCCATCTGGCTCGCAGCCAAGGGGGAATGGAGAATTCCTTCAGACTTAGGTAGGCTGACAATCAACATCATTGCTCCCAAGAAAAAATATTTCAAGTCATGGCTCCTGGGCGGGATTAGGCCCAGTCAGTTTCTGCACAGATGTGCCTGTTTCATGGGAACCAGATGTGTTAAAAAGCAAAACACAGAAAACCTACCATGTGCCTAAGAGGCTGTCTAGAGCAGTCTTTCCAAGGGCCAGCATCGCTTTGCATGCATTCCAGTGGCTTGACTGAGGAAACTCTAACATGCATATGCAGGAGAGGAAGCCAAGAGAAGTGAGCTGGCACCTACCAGGCAGGTACCACGTGGCAAGTGTGACACTGGGTGTTTTGAGAACATTGTTGCTTCATCTTCAAAGCACTTCTGCAAGGCAGGGATTATTATTCCTGTTTTCCAAGTGAGGCACTTGGGGCTGTGAGTGACTTTCTCAAATAACAAGGCAGGGTTCACATAGGAAGCCCTTTGCCGTTACTCCAGCCTTTCTCAAACCCCATCCCTCAGATCTTAGAGATGCATGTGTGGACCACAGCAATGGACTTTTGGCTGTGGTGTTGGTCTGGGCAAGAAAAAAAGTGGATGGGTTGATTTAACACAAGTATCTGAATGCCAGATTGATAGATGTAAGTTTCTAGAGAGAGGGGCCTAGACATATAGATTTGGACTTAGTGAGTGGTCTCTGGGGGCCAGCACACTGCATGTTTGTTTGTTTGGTTTTTGAGATGGAGTCTCCCTCTGTTGCCCAGGCAAGAGTGCAGTGGCGTGATCTCAGCTCACTGCAACCTCTGCCTCCCAGGTTCACGCAATTCACCTGTCTCAGCCTCCCGAGTAGCTGAGACTACAGGTGCTCGCCACCACACCCGACTAAATTTTGTATTTTTAGTAGAGACAGGGTTTCATCATGTTGTTCAAGCTGGTCTCAAACTCCTGGCCTCAGGTGATCCACCTGCCTCAGCCTCCCAAAGTGCTGGGATTACAGGTGAGAGCCACCCCGCCTAACCTAAGCTGCACGTTAAAAGACCCATGCTCCTCTTGCCTTGAGGGCAGGACAAATGCAAATGGAGCTAGTGTGGTTCAAGGAATTTCCATAAAAGGCAAGGAAGGAACTTCTGGCCTTATGAACTTCTGAGATAAACAGCCAATGTTAATATTTGAGTGTCCTGTTTCATATTTTGGGAGGAGGCTGGGGGTGATGTGGACTGAAGATTATAGATTTCAGTCCATACCATGACGTATGCAAAGCACTTAGCTCAATAAGCATTCCTCCCCTTTGTGGGGAGGGATAGGGGTAGGGGGAGCTTAGAGATGCACAGATACTCCCAGTATAAACAAAACATAACCAACTGCAACCATGTAAAATCATCAGGACATGAAATGTGAGCTGGACTGTGGTTAGCCTGGAGGCTGCAGATGTTTCTCAGAGAGCTTTGAAGCAAGATGGCTCAAAACAAACAAGAAATGAGAAAGAAAGGAGGGAGGGAGAAGGCCGGGTGGCCCTCTAGTGCCTGGGACAAGGGGATGTGCCGAAGGAGTTTTCAGGTCTTTTAGGATTCTGATCTTTCAATGATCCGAAGCTCAGGCTGAAGGGTAAAGCTCCTCACACAGGGAATTTGGGAGTCAGGCTCTGCAGTTTTCCCTTTTGCTTTTCCTCTATTTCTGGGAGCAAGGTGTTTGCACCAAAGGAAGAAGAAGTCTCCCCAGACACTGGGCAGGCCACACCCTCACTAAGCATGCCCTTTGGGCAGACACAGTGCAACCTCAGCTGTAGTCTCAGTGCACTGGTGGCATGGAGGAGCAGGTGACATGGAGGACCGGGCCTTGCTGCACTGGGGCCGGCTACGCCCTGGGATCGCCATCAGAGCAGGTTCACACACCAGCCCCTGGGGGAACTGGTGGGAGCGGACGGTGTGAGCGGGAGAAGGATCAGGCTCCTAGTCTAGGATCCCTCAGCAAGTGTGCAGGCTGGCTGGACTTGAGTAGGACAGCTGAGCTAGGAAGCCAGGCATTTGGTATGGGGGAGACAAGAGGCTGTGAGGCAGGCTGAAGTCAGGCCATGCTAATGGGAGAATAGGGAGTCAGGGGAATTGTTTCCCATGTGAATTCCCTAAGGGCAGGGGACTGGGTCTCATTCAACTGAGGATCCTGAGGTGCCTTCACAGAATACGCTTAGTAGATCCTTGATGGATGAAGAAAGGAAGAAAGGACTAATAGTGACTTTATTTCAGGACTGTCCAATCTGTTACCCCTCCCTCCATCTCCTGCTGCCATGAGGTCACAATGCGAGTAAATTGTCCATGACAGGCAATGTAGTGTACTGATTAAGAAAGGTGGTCTTCAGGCTGGGCACAGTGGCTCATGGCTGTAATCCCAATGCTTCAGGAGGCCGAGGTGGGCAGATCACAAGGTCAGGAGCTCAAGACCAGCCTGGCCAACATAGCAAAACCCTGTCTCTACTAAAAATACAAAAAATTAGCCGGGCATGGTGGCAGGCGCCTATAATCCCAGCAACTTGGTAGGCTGAGGCAGGAGAATCACTTGAACCTGGGAGGCGGAGGTTGCAGTGAGCCGAGACCATGCCGTAGCACTCCAGCCTGGGAGACAAAGCAAGACTCCATCTCAAAAAAAAAAAAAAAAGGCGGTCTTCAAACCAGATCTCTCTCCCTCTAAGCCGGGCCTGTGTGCATTTTTGGCTACATACTTAACAGCTCCCTGCCCAATTCCTAATTTGTCAAATGGCTTAGAATGTTACATAATACTGAGATCACACCTGGGGAGACAACGATGTTAGCTCATGTAGATTGAATGCTCTGATGTGCACCGGGCTTGTTTTGCACTCATTACCTATGGAATCCTCATGGAGCCTCTTGGAGGTGGGTGCTACCATTAGTACCCATTTCACAGATGAGGAAACTGAGGCATAGAGTGATTGAGCCACTTGTCACCTAGGCCTTCGGCCAGTCAGGGGCAGATCCAGGATTCAAGTCCAAAGAATCTGATTCCAGGGCCCCAGCCCACAGGATACTGCTTTTTAATCAGTGAGCACATTTACTACTAATCAGGGTGATTGCCACTTTAACCACTTTGGCATGACCAAGGGCTTCTGATTTGTAGTGTTTTATGATAATAAAAATATATATAGCTTGGGGGTGGGTGGCAGCATTTGTGCTAAAATATGCTAAATGCAAAGCTGTTCTGGGTCTGAGTTGTGCCCATTCTGAAAGGAGTATTAGATCAAAGTATGTTTCGGCTTTGTGCTGTGGCTGTGTTTTCTTATGGTTATAATTTTGTTTTCTTCATGGAAAATGCCTCTATTAAATGCCTCTGCCATTTCCTTCCTTCCTTCCTTCTTCTCTCACTCTCTTTCTTTTCTTTTCTTTCTCCTTCTTCTTTCATCTTGCTCGTCACCCAGGCTGAAGTGGAGTGCAGTGGCATGATCAGGGCTCACTGTAGCCTCCACCTCCTGGGCTCAAATGATCTTCCCATCTCAGCCTTCCAAGTAGCTGCGCCACCACACTCTGTCAATTTTAAAAATGTTTTTGTAGAGATGGAGTCTCACCATGTTGCCTAGGCTGGTCTCAAACTCCTGGCCTCAAGCAATCCTCCCCTACCTTGGCCTCCCAAAATGCTGGCATAAGCCACTTCACCTGCCCCAAGATATGTCTTTTAAAAAGAAGCTAAGATTGGGTTGGGTGTCAGGGATGATGATTCTAATTCCCATTGTGTTCCCAAATCTCAAATTTTTCTTCCAGCCATAGATGGGCCTTTTCACAGCCTAGCCCAGGCCTCCTGAGCCTGTAGGGAATGATCCGCAGCGGCTCCTCCCACCCTGGTTGGGCTTTGCTCACACTCACGCCTAGCTCCTCCTGGCCACCACATGTGTGAGGGCCTTGTGTCCCTGGCATTCCACTCTCTCCTGCCTTACTTTTAACGCCCTTTGCGCATTCTCCCACCCCACTTGAGCGCAAGAGAGTTCCCACCTCTCCACAGGAGCATTTGGATAACCAGTTTCAGTTGCAGGCACCAGAAGCCTCTCTAGCCAGGCAAAGTGAAAAGGGATTTAACCTGGGGCATTGAGTGCTTTCAAAACCAGGGGGCACTGCGGGAGTGGTCTGTAGGCCTCCAGGAATTCTCCATGACTGTTCCAGCCCACAGTTTTCTCTCCCATCTCTGATGCATTTCATTCATTCATTCATTCTGCGTTTATGGAGCAGAGGCAGTGCCGGCTGCCGGGGACAGGCCACCAGGATGAGTGAATAAAACATGGTCTCTTCTCAAAGAACACAAGGTCTACATACCCTAGTTGATGAATGCTGGATAAAAGCCATGATCAGAGTAACACAGGGCCCCAGGAGGGTGTGCCTAACTCAGTGTTGGGGAAGCATAGAAGGACTGCAGAGCTCGCAGAGTGGAAGAGCAGACCTCTGCCCAATTGTGGGGAGGCCTTCCCTGTGGCTGGAGTACAGTGTAGGGGTGGGGTGCCAGGGCAGGCGGCCAGAGGATAAGCTGGTCAGGCTGAGAGACCTTTGGGGCATGACCTGACCATTACGTGGTGTCATCTTATTATTTAATTATACATTGGTCAAAAGGCAAACTTGCCAGCCAACCTGGCTGAGTTAAAATTCTGCTGGGTTCAAAACCTATTAGCTGTGTGACCTCAGGCAAGCTGTCCAGCCTCCTCACTTTTCTCATCAGTAAAATGGGGGAATACCAGTACCTACCTCACAGGGGTGTGCGAAGGTTAAATGAGTTAGTACATAATAACACACTTAGACCTGTATCTGGCTGAGGTGCCAGCTGTCAGCGCTGGCTGTTATTTAATGCCTAACTCTGTACCAGGCAGCATGCTGGTGATTTTCCATAAATTCTCTCAATCGGTCCTCTCAAAGGCCCTCCCTGGGAGGCAGGCGTTATTGATCTGTTTTATTATACAAAGGAGAAGTCTATTTCTAGTTTCCTTTGTGAGATTTTAGCTCCTTCACTGGCTCTGTTCTATTTCTGTCCCCTGCACACTGTCGCTGCGGGAGCCCTGCCAGAGACAGAGAGGAACCAAAGCCCCCTGGAACTCCAAGAGGAAGGATAAGTTAGATCTGGGCTTCCACAGAGCCAACATGCTCCTGCTTTAGTTACAGGAAAGGAATCCAACTCACTCTCACAAGCCCACATGCAGCCCCAACGGCAGACGTGCCGGGCGAATTTGTTAAAGTCATAAAATTTGGCAGGAAGGAGTTTGATAGAAGTGGGGGATGAAGTGAGGGATCCAGTCGAATGAGTGGGATGCTCTGGAATAAGCAAGAACCAAGAACAGGGACTGCCCTGGAGAGGCAGGTGACACTCCTGTCCCTCCAGCGAGGGCACCCCAAGGGTCGCAGGGCCAGTGTCCCCAAGGCTCCCCTCACCCAGGTCTGATGGCGTTCCCACCCGCCTAGTGGTAGGAATGGACACTGTATCCCTCTGACCGTACATTTCCTCCAACAAAACATTCATCATTTTCCTGATTTTTTCTAAGAAAATGAACAGAACATTCTGTCAGCTGGGCATTCAGTTCTTCCTTTAAAAGAGCCTGGCATTGCTTGGACAAGCCAGGAAGGAGGCTAGCGTTTTCCCCTCAGTGCTGGCCGTTCTGCATGCTCTAGGGGCCTGTCCGTTTCATTCTTCCTGCGGCCTTGTAGGGAGGCACTGTTATTCGCAATCTGCAGATGAGCAGACAGTGGGGGCAGCAAGTCCAGCCAAGTCCAGAGTCCAGCTGGACAGGCTGGCCCCTTCGGTGGAGGTGAACTCCTTTCATTTCAGCTCTGGCTTCTGCCTTTCAAGGCAGCAGTGGCTGCTGGCGTATTGCAGGCGTCCTGCCCAGGGGGCTGGCAGTGACCATGAGAATGTGAGTTGTCCCCGGACCCAAATTCTCCTCCTCATGTAGGAGGCAGGTGAGGCAGAGTGGATGGTCATGAAGGCAGAAGCCTCAATCCTGAGCCGCAGGGCCTTGGTGCACTTGCACACACATTGTGTCATTTCACCTCCTAACCTCTGGGAGGAGGCTCTAGTGTCCCCGTGTCTCAGGTGGAGAAACTGAGGCCCACAGAGGTCCAGGAACCAGTTCACGGGAGGGCCAGAGCTTCACCCCACGCTGCCACAGGGCAAGTGGCTCACCTGCGCCATCAGAGCAAAGGGCTTCCTATCGGACAGTGATGGAGGGCTTTCACTAGCCCAGGCAAGACCCCTGCCCCATCTGCATTTCATCATTTACCTCACAGTGTCACTTCTGAGGCCAGTGGTGTTGGGATTATCCCTACTTCACAGGTGAGTGAACTGAAGCCCGGAGAGGTTAGGTCACCTAATTAATAAACAAAGGCATAAAGGGGGCATTCGTTTTTCAATGGAGAGGATAAAGCAGCTTGGTTTGTACATTCTGAGAAGCTCTGCAGCTTGTTCATCTCGAGGGCTGCATGTGCTTTATTGGGAGCCACCCCACCTCCCGGGGCTGGATGCCAGGCGGGCCATCTGCTTTTGGGGCTGGGCGCCCCTCCCACAGTCATTGCCTTCTCTCTGAACGACCGGCTCCCAACTGGCTGCAGCCGTTAAAGAAGTTCCAGGAAAAAGATCTTAGCCAGCCTCCTCTGCAACCTAATTTCTGCTGCTGTGGGTATTGCCTCGTCTGCATAAATGGCTCTGCTAATTTTCTGCTGCTGCGTGTTGTTGAGGTTGCGGACTGTTGGCTGCCTGATGAACGTTGTTTCTTATCTCCCACCCCATTCACAGCAGCCCTGCAGTCCTCACAAAGCTGAAGTCAGATCAGGTCGCTGCCCTGCTGGGTACCATCCTCTGCACAGAGGAGCACCCCCAGTGCCGCACTGCTGCCCCTGGGGCTGTGGACTCAGCCTTCTGTGCGCCCCTCACCTTCCTCCTCCACATGGCACTCTGGACTCGGGGCCTTTCTTCTGCTACTGGAGTAGGCACACCTGTGTGTCCCCAGCAGGACCCCTGCACCCGGACAGCTCGCAGCCGCTCAGACACTCAGGGGCCTTCCCTGGCTATTCTCTGGAGTCTAGGTCAGGCTCTCCTATCTGTTGACTCACTGGAGGTGCTCACAGTGCTCCCCACAGTACATGCTCACACATGTGTTCTCTGCTGAGCTGCTGCAAGCTGTGTGCAGGCAGGGACACTGTTGTTTGTTCATCTCAGCATCCTGGGGACTGGCACGTAATAAGTTCTCATTCACATTTGCAGACTCAGCTCAAGAAAAGTAGGACTCACTGTTGCTGTCATCCCATCCTTTCTATTTCAGTGCCAAGGAGACGGGCTGAGGGCCATCAGGCGACTTGTCCAAGGTCCTGTGTGGTCACACTGGGAATCTGGGAATCCAAACCAGGTTGTTCTGGCTGAACTTTGTTCTCTGTTCACAGCCTCCCAGCAACTGGGATGTGCATTTCCTCCACGTCTGGGTTTCTCAGTGCTCAGTCATGTTTTTAGAGTAGAAATAGAAGCACAGTGCTTTGTGAAACCCTGAAGGGGAAGCTTCCACGCAGTGCCCAGCATCCAGGGGTGAATGTGACCTTCCATTAGGAAGCCTGGAGCTGGGGGCTGTCCCTCTACCCAGAGAGACAAATGCAGACACACATAGCTCAGGATATGGCCATTTGTGTTCATGACAACAGGGCCAGAAGCTGGGAAGGGCGGGGACGGGACAGGAAGGGGTCTGAAGAGAGGAGGGCGTGGCAGCAGTGGTCCCACCTGCAGCAGATGTGTTGGGAAGGAGCTGGGAAGGTCTCCTAGGAGGTGGCTGTGCTCGCAGGGGGTGAGGTGAAACACCTGGACACGCAGGTGCCAGCAAGTGCAGCACAGGCCGGCTTCCAGGAGGCTCCTGCCCTGGGCACTACAGTAGGTGGAGGAATCCTAGGACCATCCCCACCTCCACTTATTAAACATTTAACAGCACACCATTGCCTAGCACATCGGGCACCAGAAAGGAGGCCTTGGAGGAGCTCGGGAGCAGGGCAGAGGGGAAGAGGTTTCAGAGGCAGACAGGCTTTGTTATGTTGCAGTGGAAAGTCTCTGGAGGGCTTAAAGCAGAAGAGTAACATAATTTGATTTCACTTTACTGGACAGATTTTATAAAACAGACTAAAGTCCTGGGAATGTATAAATGTGGCAGCCAGGGGGAAGGGAAGAGTGAGCTATCAGAATCAGGGTCCAGGAAGGATCTGAATCCAGGCGCTAAGGAGAAACCCACTTACCACAACAGAAGCTGAAGATCAGAATGAATCCAGGTGTCTGATGGTGGCTCTCAGGGTGCTGACCAGGGCTGGGGGTGGAAGTGTGGGGCTGTGGGGAGGCTGAGCCTGCAGGTGCCACAATGGGTTCTTCCTGTGCAGAGAGAAGGGTGGCAGTGGCTTGCAGTGGGATGGCAGTATCGGTCAGCTTCTATGGCTAGAACCTGTGGTCTATCCAGTATAACCCCTAGGGAGATCGGTGGCTCTAAGGGGGCCCTAAGTTTCCACAATGGCTGCATTCTCACCACACTTAAGTTCCATGTAGCCTCTGAGCAGTGTTGTGGCCCAAACTCAACACTGTGATGAGAACAGGTGCTTCTCCTCCTTGGCTGCACATTGGAGCTGCTAGGGAGCTTTTCCAACCCCAGAGCAATCAAACCCAGAAATCCCCTGGGGGTGGGACCCAGCCAGGCATCAGCCTTCTTGAAAGCTCCCCAGGTGGCTCCAATGTGTGGCCAAAGTTGAGAACCTCCAGATTAGAAGGAATTGCTGTAAAGTAAGAGACCACATATTTTTCCACATATTGACTTGGGGCTGGATTCTCTTGACAGGCAATTCCAGGCATGAAGACAATGCCTTGTGCCATTTCTTTGGTTGCTAAATGGAGCCCCGAAGTCTTTTTCTGCTGGGTGGCCCCTGGCTGCGATGAGAGGCGGGCGAGTTGCATGATCCAGCTCGATGACTTGTCCATCTGCATTAACAGTAGGCTGACTTATGACAGCAGTGGCTGCGCTCCCAAAGGGGGTTAAAGTACTTGAGCTATCCCTTCTGGAAGCACAGCCCTTTTAGAAGATGAAAGATGCTGATTAGTTAGAGGTTCTAGTCATGCTCCTGTGTAGCCAAGGGAAATGCAGGAAAGAAATCCCATCAGCCAACCCCAGAAATGTCAGGCGGGCAGTTGTCATTTACGCAAGTTCACATCTGGCAGAGTGGAGGTGGCTGGGCATTCTATGGAGCAGTGAAGAGGGCATGAACATTTTTCTGGTGTTTTTAGGAAAACGGCGGGGAAGACATGGCAAAGGTGATTTGAAAAATGAGGCTAATGCTGGAGCTTTGAGTGATACTCAAAGAATAAAATACGAAGGAGGTTAAAATAAATCGGTGCTGTTCTGCCCTTACACATCCTGTCCGAAAAGAGTCATAGGAAGAACACAGCTATTGAATGAGGTGTCTATGTCCTCAGCTGGGCCCCTGCTCAAATTGCTTGACTGGGATGCAGCTTTGGGGTCTTGTCCTCAGAGGGTTGCGAGCTGATGTCAAGGTGGGGCATCAGGAAGCAGGCAACTGACTGGGGAACCAGAGCGGTGGTTGGAGGGTGTGTGCGGAGGGGCCAGGGCCCAGCAGAAAGGCCCGGGAGGGGCTGTCCCAGATCGGGTGGTGGGGGCCTCCACAGGGCCAACACCTGTCCTGACTCCATGGCTTGTGCTCTGAGCCCTACAACAGCTTCTTTGAGACCCAAAAGCCATCAGTAAAATACTCTGAGTGGCATTTTGCCAACTTGCCATGTGACTTGGACAACTCACTTAACTTCTCTTTTTGAAAGTCTCGCTCTGTCACCCAAGCTGGAGTGCAGTGGTGTGATCTTGGCTCAACTGCAATCTCTGCCTCCTGGGTTCAAGTGATTCTTGTGCCTCAGCCTCCCAAGTAGCTGGGATTACAGGCCTGTGCCACCAGGTGCGGCTAATTTTTGTATTTTTTATAGCAATGGGGTTTTACCATGTTGGCCAGGCTGGTCTCAAATTTCTGGCCCTCAAGCGATCTACCCGTCTCTGCCTCCCAAAGTGCTGGGATTGTAGGTGTGAGCCACTGTGCCTGGCCCAACTCACTTAACTTCTATGCATTTGACCCTCTTCTGTAAAGAAGATAAATCATCTGATGACTGGAGGGTTAGAAATCTTGCATGTGAAGTCCCAGAGGAACTGGTACATAGTAAATGCTCAGGAAGGTAGCAGCTTGTTCTTCTCCTCCTCCTCTTTCCCCTCATCACCATCAGTGGCTGCAGAGGTTGGTGGTATTACTCATGGCATTTACTCCGTGCCTGAAAGAGACTCTAGCTCTCCGTGGGTCTTCTGCTAAGAATATAGGCCTTGAAAATGGGACAGTTCAGAATCTAAATGCCGCTGCATTTGCCCCCGAGGGAGGAAGCAGGCACTGGGGGAGGGCCTGCCTGCCCCGCGCCAGCACTCTGCTTGGGCCAAGGCATTGATTAGCTCACATAAGCCTCACAAGCACCCACAGGGTGATGCTATTCTTACCATGTTACAGGCGAAGAAATGAACCTTCGTGGAACCAGAGCTCTGCCTAAGAGCTCACAGGAAGAGCAGGGATTTGGGCTCTATTCTGTGTGACTCTGAAGCCCAGCATTTTAATAGCAAATTCCTCTTATTTGACAACGCCTGGAGCCCATGGTATGGCTCCTGGCATTGCTGAGGTTATATAAGCTCTGGAGCTGCTGCAGCACAGCAGCAGCCGTCTGGGCTTTTCTTTCTGTTTTTCTTTGGAGACAGTCTCTCTCTGTCTCCCAGGCTGAAGTACAGTGGTGTGATCTCAGCTCACTGCAACCTCTGCTTCCCAGGTTCAAGTGATTCTCCTGCATCAGCCTCCTGAGTAGCTGGGATCACAGGTGCATGCCACCACATCTGGCTGATTTTTTTGTATTTTAGTAGAGATGGGGTTTTACCATATTGCCCAGGCTGGTCTTGAACTTCTGACCTCAGGCAATCCACCCACCTCGGCTTCTCAAAGTGCTGAGATTATAGGCGTGAGCCACGGTGCTGGCCCTGGGCTTTTCTAACGAGGCTCCCTTCTTGTCCCTCCAGGGCCCTCATCTTTGTTTCCCATGGAGCTGGGGAGCACTGTGGCCGCTATGACGAGCTGGCTCAGATGCTGAAGGGGCTGGACCTGCTGGTGTTTGCCCATGACCACGGTGAGTGTCCCAGGGTGACATGGGAGCTGGCCGGGCCCTGACAATTTGGAGATCTCCCTCTCTAGTCCATCTCACCGCCAGCATCCTTCCTTCTGAATTCTTCTATTCCCCACGGATGTTTCTAAGTAAAAGAATGTAGTTATGCAAACAAATAAAAAAAATGTCTCAGCAGATTCTGTAGAGTCTGAGACTGAATGCAGGCTAATTAGAAACCTCAACTGAAAAAACAGAGTTGGATATGTTTATCTCAGAAATTGCCCCAAGCCAAGGAATTCTTTCCTGCATTTATAAAGTGCTTTCTCTCAAAATGGGTCCTGGTTTTCTCCAAGTGCCCTCAAATGGACATGGTGTAGTCAGTTCAAGTACAATGTAAACCCTGGTTTAAGCACACAAGGTTTATAAAGCATTTCAGACCAGGAGAATAGTAGAAGCCTCAACAGGTCATACTGGTCACAAGAAAACCCAACACACACACATATACAGGGACACATACCCACCCATGCAAATAGTCATACACACATGTGCACACACATACACATACACACATACACACACACACATAACACCTGTACCTGAACACATACACATAAACACACATGCACACGTACATATACATGAGCACATACACATTTGCACACATATGTAAACACATACATATACACGTGCACATACACATTTACACACATGTACACACATACAGGCATATAGATGCATACATAAACATACATACACACACACACACACACACACACCCAGGCCAAGTCTTTGATTCTTTGTCCTGTAACAAAATCCACAACCATCAAAATGCAGTGTTCATTGCCTGAGTCGGTATGTGCTTTTGTAATCATGTTTGCAACATTCTCTATAGCTGGGAAGTCTCCCAGTTCAGTTCTTTGCCTAACACTTTTTAAAATTAAGACTTTCCCATGACTGAACATGGTAATTTCTCCACAGCTTCAATGTAAAATTCTATCATTGTGGCCCAGATCCAGAAATATTATTTCTATTTTATCTGATTTGAAAATGGATAATTAAGTGATGTCTCTGAAAAGAGGGACAGGGGAGCAGTGACAGGGGTCTGGGAGTCCTTGTAAATGCGGGAAAGCCTTATCTGTACAGAGAAACTGCACAGGAGGTGAAAAGTTTACTGGGCCATTCTGTAGGTAAAAAGCTGCAAATGTGATTTTCCAGGAGCTCTTATTCAGCTGGATATATACAAGCGTCCTCGTAACTGACAGTATTGACTAATTCTTTCTTATCATAATTGTGACGTTCTTTAGTGCTTTGTAGACTATCCTGGTAATATTTTTGAGACTGTTTGAGAAATAATATCCTGGTAATATTTGTGAGACTGTTTGAGAAATAATATTCAAGGATTATCTCTGAGGCTTTTAGTATGGGGACTGTGTCATTATTAACTTTGGCACTTCTCACACGTAAAAGGCTCAGATAGGAATTTTTTTTTTCCTATTGCGTTTGTCTCCTTTAAAATTTGTTACACTCATCGTCATTATGTTCTAGGGACATCCTGAAGGAAAAGAATATTTGTACTACGCAGCTAGAATCCCAAGAATCTATTTTGTATCTTAGCACCAACCACCTTCTCATCGGATAAAACTTGGCCAAATCTGTGGGATTAAGTAAATGTTGTTCCTTGTTTATTTTATCTGACTGTGGCACTTTGAAAAACAATTTTAAAAGCCTCCTTTTTTTAGAATAAAGGGAGAAAAGCAACAGCCCACCTTTTGATGTTTCCAGAATAACATCTAAGTTGAGACAGAGCTCTCTGTGACATTCTAAGCATAGGGCAAAAATGGTTTTGTGTTCACCTGTTTCAAGCTTTTTGAATGACTCATGGAAATCTCTCTGGCAAATGCCCAAGGGAAGTGTTTAATTCAAGAAATGAACCCAGTTGACTGTGCGTGTGTGACTTTTGTTGCCTATGGATGAAAATGACTGTGGCTTGCTTAGTAGAAGGAAGCCAAGTAAGTGGGCTGCCATTTCGGGGATCTTGTGCAGGCTGGGGATGCGGATCCTGGTGGCTGGTGATCTTGGCTGTATTTCCTTCTTGCTGAGAAATGCGCTAGTAAGTGAAGAAGGAAGGATTTGAACCTAGGTCTGCATTTTAACAGCAAACCCCTCTGATTTAATAAGGCCTGGAGCCCATGGTGTGGCTCTTGATACATTGCTGAGGTTATGTAAGGTCCTATGCTGCTCCACTACAGCCACAGCTGTAGTGTATCCAGATGGGACAATCACTTGAGCCTGGGAGTTCAAGGCTGCAGCGAGTCATGATCACACCACTGTACCCAGCCTAGGAGAAAGAGCAGGATCCTGTCTCAAAAAGAAAAAAAATAAAGTAAATATTGGGAGACTTTTATAAAAAAAAAAGAAAAAAAAAAAAAGGCTGGTTCTAAAGGCTGGTCTCTTATTACTCTATACCAATGTTTCCAGGCACAAATGCCTACAGAGATATATGCAGACTGCATTCTTTCCAACATAGCTTTTATTTATTTATTTATTTATTGAGACAAGCCTTGCTCTGTCTGCCAGGCTGGAGTGCAGTGGCTTGTTCTTGACTCACTGCAACTTCGGTCTCCCAGGTTCAAGTGATTCTCCTGTCTCAGCCTCCAGAGTACCTGGGACTACAGGTGCCTGCCACCATGCCTGGCTAATTTTTGTATTTTTGGTAGAAATGGAGTTTCACCGTGGTGGTCAGTCTGGTTTCAAACTCCTGACCTCAGGTAACCCACTCTCCTCCATTTCCCAAAGTGTTGGGATTACAGGTGTGAGCCATAGTGCGTAGCCCAACATAGCTTTTAAATTTAAATAAAACAGGCCAGGCACAGTGGCTCATACCTGTAGTCCCAGAACTTAGGGAGGCTGATGTGGGAGGATTGCTTGAGGCCAGGAGTTTGAGACCAGCCTAGGCAACATAGTGAGATCTTGTCTCTACAAAACAAAATGTTTTAATTAGCTGGGCACCATGGTATGTACCTATAGTGCCAGCTACTTAGGAGGCTGAGATGGGACAATCACTTGAGCCTGGGAGTTCAAGGCTGCAGCGAGTCATGATCACACCACTGTACCCAGCCTAGGAGAAAGAGCAAGATCCTGTCTCAAAAAGAAAAAAAATAAAGTAAATATTGGGAGAATGTCAGGGCATTTACTGTGCCCATTGGAGATACACTGAAGACTAAAAATAGACCTGAAAACACTACTGCATGGCCCATGGCACCTCCAGGACTCCAACACCCAAACCTCCCATGTCTTTAGTCATGTTGTCATCTGCACTCCAGGGTGTCGCTGGGAGCATGCGACTGCAGTCTTCATCCCAGACAGCAAAAGGGCTCAGACACTAATATGCCCAGTCCAGGGCTAATTCAACAGGGAGCTCAAGCTGTGTGATCTGGACCTTGTTTATCCCCATTCTTAACTTTCTCATCTACCAAATGGGTAAGGTAATGCTGTCCTATGGCAGAAGACTGGGGACAGAGCAAGATCCTGTCTCAAAAAAAAAAAAAAAATTAAATAAAGCAAATGTTGGGAGAATGTCAGGGCATTTTTGACAGATTGCTGTGAGATAACGCATCAGGGTCCAGCAGTGTGTGCTGTGTTCTTCCCCTTCACTCTGCCCATTCTAGCTGCAATGTAGACCTGCTGCTGAGCTGTATATCTGGGTGGATGTGACCCAAGGCTCTGAGCAGGAACAACAGGACTGAGGCTGGGGGTTAGGGGCACGGGGTCTTTGTCCTGGCATGGCTGCCCTGAGTGGGCTGGGTCACCTTTCAGTGACTGCACAGGCTGTTCTGAAGATACAGTGACTTTCAGATCTGCACAGGCTGTTCTGAAGATACAGTGAAGCAATAGATAGGAAAATGCTTTATAAAGTAGAGAGAACTACCTACGGCGGTTTCACTGCTGGTTTCTATGACACAATTTATGGAAACACTGGCTTCTATAAATCCGATGCTAACTGATTTTACTACCATGGATCTCGTTGCTCAATGCATTACAGTATTTCATTGTTCAGACAGAAACCTCTAGGCGCCGTGATTGTGGCAGTCTGACTGTTTCTCTAGCACAGTTGGGAGATTGGTGGGCTCAGAGTTGTGTTCAATAAGCATCTAATTTAACTTTGTTTTCTATTTTAACCTCAGAATTTGTACAGAATGACCTCATGGGTTTGAACGGCTTGCCCACAAAGAAAATTATGATTTTATTCAGTGTTAACTGCATGCCAGGCTCTGTACTGGGTACTTTTCTTATATGATCTCTAATTTCTCATAACAATTAATCTTATTATCCCCATTTTATAGGTGAGGAACCTGTAGCTGTGTTGTCAAGCAGACCCATTTTCATTGCACATGTGTTAGCAAAGGGAAGTTTCATGTTCTTCCAGGGCACGTGACGTCTGAGGCAGGTGCAAGGGACTCCATGGAACCGTCAATGCCCAGGGCTCCATCTGTGGTTTTCTCAGCTGGTACTACTTAGCATATGGCTTTTATCCGTGTGGGTACTAGCTCTGCCTCATGTTCTAACAGGTAGATGAAGCAGGAAGTGACAGAGAAAAAGGGCTGGGCTTCTATTGGGAAGGCAAGCCTTCCTTAGAAATCCTGGGCAGGTTCTATCCACGCTGCATTGACCAGTGCTGTTCACAGGGCTCTGCCTAGCTGCAAGGGAGGCAGGAACTGTAATTTGTTGACTACTGAACCAAACAACAGAAACTTCTGTTGGTAAGGTAGACACAGAGAGCAGACATTGCTGGTGGCTATCTGTCTCTGCCACACCACACTCCCAGGTTGATTACTAAATGAGCATTTCCCTGATTGTTTCTACTTTATGTCTTTTCTGGACATTTCAGCTCACTCACAGGGTTTCCTTTCATCTCACCCATCGTTATGTTCTTTCTTGAGGTTTTGATGTGAAAGCTATTAGTATTGGCACCATAAGTATTGGTTGAAGTTCCTAAATGGGTGTTTGTGATGTGAGATGAGGTATGAAGCAAGAAGAAATGCATGGACACAGTAACTGTCATCCTAATGAGGACATGATCCGTCTTCCCCAAAGAAAGCAAGCAGCCCCTCTTTAAGGGCATAGTTTTATAGCATGTATTATCCTGTGCAGGAACTATTATTTTAGGCCAAGGCAGCCAGCTGCAGGCAGGCAAAGTCGGTGTCTTACATTGTGTTGTCCATTTGTTCCTCTCTCTCTGCCAAGAAACTTCTCATCATCTTTGTGTAGCTCAGTCCAGTCCTGGATTGAGCAGGATGTGGAGGCATCACCAGTGTTTGTTGAATGACTGGAAGAGTTTATAAGCCAGAATAGATCAGATCAGAAATGCTTTAAATATTAAGGGTAGAACATCCACATTAAGGTAATCCATGTAAGCAAGGCACTGCCAGGTCCCCTCAATGAGCAGAGGGTCCAGCAGTGTGGCCACTGGACCTCTGAATCTGGTGACCAAGCGGGTGGAGAGCTGCTAGGAGAGTTTGAAAGTGTCATGGATGTGCTGCTGGGACAGAGGCACCACAAGGCTGGCATCTTGGGCAGGGGTGTGGCACCTCCAGGGCCCAGGGCATCTTCAGTGCCTGGAGGGCCAGCAGGGTGGCTGGCAGGGTGGCCAGGTCTTGTCGGGAGAGTGGGAACTTGGGTCAGCAGGAGGAAGGACCCCGATCGCTGAGAGCCATGGTTCTCACCTTGACTACTGTTAGGATCACTGGGGAGTCAAAAAATCCTGAAGCCTGGGCTGCCTCTCTCCCACCCCTCAGAGATTCTGATTTATTTGGTGTTTGGTATGACCCGGGCATCTGGATTTTGAAAATGAGGTGATTCTTAAGTGCAGCCCGGGTTGAGAACCACCACCGAGCAGAGGAGGCCACAGAGGCACAAAGTTTGGAGCCAGTGAAGACGGGATTGCTGTTGGAAAGGGCTCTGGGGCCTGGAAGGAGGCAGGGCCACCAGGAGACTTTGAGGGTCCTCAGGAAGGGGGCCCTGGGGCAGGGCCCATGAGGGAGAGGTGCGTGGGCAGCCAGAAGCGGAGGGGCTGCCACCGTGTGTGACAGGTGGGGACACTAGAAGATGGGATTTTCTATGACTTTCTAAACATAGCAGGGAGAAAGCCAGGGCTGGTGTTCTCTTGGTCCCTGGGTCTGCCAGCGGCTGCAGTGACTCACTGGAAACCCCTCGGCCTTCCATACAGGCAGAAGGGCCGGTCTCACCCAGAGAGGGGCGAGGAGGACTCCCAAGAGGAGGGCTCACACGGCCCCGCCCGGGAGGTGCTGCTGCACAGACAGCGGAACTCTGAGGCCCATTTCATTGCTGAGGGCGCCAGCAGGCCCGCTCCCTACGGTCCTGCTGGAAATGGAAAGGGTCCTTCCCCAGGGAGCAGCCTCCTGACTTCCCAACATACACGCGCGGCTCCAAGTGCACTTGCTGGAGCCAGAGAAGCCTCCTCTGTATTTACAAAGTATAAAGGAACCATCCTCAACTTATTAACAGTGAATTAATTATCTGCAAATATTTGAGGGAAAGTGTTGAAGAGGGCTGTGTGTCTTTTGTGTATTTTTTTAACTCAACTGGGACAAGTGAGAAGAGGAAGTTTTGACGGAACATCTGTGGGCGGCAGTTACGCGTGGTTCTTCTTGGTGGGTGGGTCCTGCCCAGTCAGAAGAGTATTTGGGAAATTCACGGGGAATAATTGTATACGTGTGTTTTTCATCCAGGGAGACAGATTTGAGTCAAGGTCGCTTGCTGGCAATATTCTAAAATAAACTGCCATCAGTCGTAAGCAATATATTTTTGTTTGAAATGTTTGAAAAATGTGTTAACAGTTTTTCTTGCCTTAGTGAATATCAGAATTAAAATAATAGAGTGAGTTGCCCTTTAAGGCTTCAAGAGTTCATGGGGGCCCAACTCTGAGGGTGGATGACAGTGTACTTGCTGTGACTTATAGAGTGTGGACTGTGCCACTCAGAGACCCCCAGGGTCCCTGCTGTTCCCTAGCCCCTTCCCTTCCTCCCCCTGCCTCCTCCTCTTCACTCTTCATTCACTATTAAGCATCCCCAGACCTCCACCTTTGCTGAAAATCCATTGATTTTATTTGGTGTAAATCTCGGCTATGAGTTTACGTGCCCCCTCTGATATGAGGACATTTGCCTCTTTGTTGAACAAAACAGAAACCTCCATGCAGCTGAGTTGCTCTTTTGTAATGAGGACCATGATAATAACAGGGTTGCTCTGTGGCCATGGGGACAAATATGAGGTAGCACAGGGTCTGAAACTCCAGTGGCAGCAGCGTCCCTGGGAAGGCTGTGAACGCCAGATGGCTAGGCCAACCCC
>PVKP010031388.1:0-27009 GCA_004027715.1 Plecturocebus donacophilus | reverse complement strand
GGGAGGAGTCGCTATGGCCTCAAGATAAATGAGGAAAAGAGAGTGAAACGCCGGTCAAAAAGAAAATCAGAGGGCAGGGGTGAAAATATGGATGGGGGACAGGGAAGGAGGCCGGGAATGAGCGCTGGTCAAAGGCAGGTGGGGGAGGGGGAGACTGGAAGCGCAGCCCAGGAAGGACCAGGAGCAGGGGGGCGACCAGCGGTGGAAAATCCACTGAGGCTGCAGTTCGTACCTGTTGGTGTGGAAGCGGTGAAGTGGGTCCGTGCGATGGCAGGAGGACAACTGGCAGCCGAAGTCGCTGATGTCCAGGCAGCCTGGCTCCTCGCTCGGGCAGGTGCCCACCCCGCGAGGGGGTCCCAGGAGCGGGAAGGGTTCCTCAGGGGTTAGAAACTTCTCGTAGGAAGTGATGGCCGAGGCCTCGTCGGACATGGTTGGAGATGGCCTGGCTAGGGCTCCCTCTCTGGCCCTGGGCTGCTCCCACGCCCGCCCCTGCCCCCACTCTAACCTGTCCGCAGTCGCCGCCGCTCCGGGGTGTGCCCGCCGCAGCTCACTGGCAGACTGGGCGTCGCGGCCCGCTGCTGCTTGAGTGGTGCGGGGCCTCGCGAAGAGGCTGCTCGAGGCCACAGCGACCCGCCGGCCACCCAGTTAGCGCCTCAGTGGCCTCTGCAGCCGCCGCCGCCCAACTCAGCCAGTCAGAGCAGCGCCGCCGCCCGGCCCGGCCAGGCCCGCCCCGCCCACTGCGCTCGCCGCTCCCGACTGCAGCAGTCCGCCCGGCACCGGCCAGGAGGGGAAGGGCATCGGGAAGCCGCTCCCTTGCCCCCTACTGGACTGGAGGAGGAACTGAACCTCCGCCTGCCGCAACCCAAAGCAGCTCGCCCGGCCCTCTACGCCTGGAATCAGGGATTCAGGCCGCTGGAAGGGCTCAGGGTCTCTGGCCAACCTCTTCCTCCGCCTGCTCTATCGCACTTGATAACTAAGAAGGAACCGCATCCCCAGAAAAGGGACTTGGCCAAGGTCACACTGCGGGTGCGTGAGAAAGCATCCAGATGCCCTGGTTCCCAGCTCACTCGATTGCCCTGGCCAAATTCAACAAGTATTTATTGAGCTCCAGCAGTGTGTGTGCCCAGCACCGTGCAATGAGTTGTAGGAGAAATCGTCTAAGTGTTGTATTTTAGCGAGATAAGAAGATCAGCACCAAGACAAAAGTATAACGAATTGCAGGGTCTTTATTGCCGGCGACCACGGAGGACTCATGTCTCTCCAACCCGTGGCCCCGAGTTGAGGGAGAACTGGGCTTTTATGCTAAACAACACTTTTGGGGGGCTGGGGATTTTCTGGAGGGGGCGGACTGGGGATCTTTGCAAGCAGGCAGTTTGTTCAGAAGCCAAGGCCAGCAGCTAGAGACAAGGGGGTTTCTTCTCAGGGTCCGTGTGACCCTGAGCGGCGAGTTCTTGAATTCCATTGAAATGAGGCTGGTGTCTGCACCTGGCGTTGGCCTGATGAATCGTAGTGCCTTATCACTAGCCTCTGAGCCTGCACACAGCCTGTGAGCCTGAGAAGCCATTATATTTTAGCCTGGCTGAAGCCACTTTCCTTGCCACATCACACAAGCAGCAAAAATAGTCCTTGCCTCACCCTTGATCACCTAACTGCAAAAACCCTACGCTGCAGCCACTCGCCTACTCAGAGCTGCTGGACACGTAGTACTCTTTTGTGCTCTGCGCCTTTTGCTCGTATTAGGCGCTCTGCTTAGAATGCCCTGCCATTTCTCCCCTGCTAATCCTTCAAACTCCAGCTCAAACGTGATCTCCCCTGTGAAGCCTTCCCTGACTCCCAAAGGAGACTTAGGCATTCCTGCTAATATGCCCTCTCTCTCCGGTAGAAACTATATTATGGAACTTAACTTGTTCAACTTGAATCAACTTGTTAGGTGTCATATACTGTTCTTTCCTGTTTATCTCATCTCTCTTCTCTGTATTCTGGACAAGTGGTTCCTGTTCTTGGATGCATAAAATTAAAAAAATATATATTCAGAGGAAAACCCAAGATTACTAATTTGTTGCTTTGCCCAAAGAAGACAATGTTTAAAACTACCTAATACTAATTTATAAAAGGAAGCACATTTTCATGTGAGCATAATTTTTCAATAAAAGCCATTATTTGCATTAACTATATTTGGCTTTACTGAAAAACTAATTACATTCATCCTTCAGGAAAGCAGAGAACTAAGATAGGTGGAAATGAGGGGAAAGGTGAAAGAAGGAAGGAGGAAAAAGAGAAAAAGAGAAGGAGAAGTGGGGGGTTGTCACTAAAACAAGCCCCATTCACTGTTAAACTCTGTGCCATGCCCTACCAATGCAACTTACAGTGAAAACAGCTTCTCAACCGTGCCTTTAAAATGTATTCATTATCTTGCTTCAGTTACTTGGTTGTTTGACTGTTGAGCATGCCTGCTTTCTTTCATTGAGATTGCAAGAAGGTATGTTGCATTGTGTACTTTCAAAATGAATCATTCATTAATATACAATGGGGCTGACCAATTTAAAAATTGTGGAAGTGAGGCTGATGATGGTTTGGCCTGTGGTCCCTAATTCATCAATCCCTAGGGGTCTGAGGCCAGTGAGGCTGAATGGGCCGTGGCTTAGTACCCACAAACAAGAGACTTGATTATGCAAAAGAAACAAGAGTCAAATGCTGCATGATAATGTAGATAGTCAGGTAATAGCACCAGGAACTGTTAATAAGAAGCTAACAAAATAGTCTAATTTATTTATTTCATTAATTTATTTTGAGACGGAGTCTTGCTCTGTCACCCAGGCTGGAGTGCAATGGGGTGATTTTGGCTCACTGCAACCTCCACCTCCTGGGTTCAAGCCATTCTTCTGCCTCAGCCTCCCGAGTAACTGGGATTACAGACATGTGTCTGTAAGGCCGGTTGCCTTGCTGGGAGCTCGGACGCACCCCCCACCTCCTTTTTTCCCTTTTACAAGCCCCGAGCAAGCTCAGACATGCTCGGGCATGTTCCCTTCTCCCTTGCTCGCACAGCCTGGTCTTCTCTTAAAGAGCCCAGTATGCAAACAAGGTGCTGCAACCATAGCTTCTTAATAACCAATAGCAGCTAAGTCTTAACAACCAATAGCAGCCAAGTCTTAACAACCAATAGCAGCCGAGTTTTAACAACCAATAGCAGTCGAGTCTTAACAACCAATAGCAGGCAAGTAATTCCAACCAACAACAAGCCAAGTCCTAGGTCAAGGCTTGTAACTTACCCAATAGCAGTCTTGCTCTCCCTCAACCAATCGAGCTGTTTCAATCCCTATAAAACCCCTGTCTGAGAGGAGTCCGAGCGACTTTTCCAGCCCTTCCTGTCTGGACCGCAGAACCTCACCAGGGAGACTGAATAAATTCCCTTGCATTGGATTATTTTGGTGCTGGCCTCAGTTTCTTCGTTTTATCCTCAGAAACAAACCTTACAGTGTCATGATGCCTGGCTAATTTTTGTATTTTTAGTAGAGATGGGATTTTGCTATGTTGGCCAGGCTCGTCTTGAGCTCCTGACCTCAAGTGATCCACCTGCCTCAGCCTTCCAAAGTGCTAGGATTACAGGTGTGAGCCACCGCACCTGGCAGTGTAATTTAAATATATATACTTTTTACACATACTACAAAAGGTGAGTGTTTTTTAAACTGCAGTCTAATGATAGAGTCTGTGAGGTTTCTACAAGTATGTGTTTTACTTTTGTGTTTAATTTTAAGCATATTCTGAAGTATCTGTATGATCACATAATAACTGGTGCCACATAATTAAGACATGTTTTTGAGTTTATTTTCACAATGACTTAGCACAAGGTAATACTACTTTAATTGTCACGATCTAGTAAAAAGACAAATGAGGTGAACTTCATACTTGGCATCTTCCTATACAAATGAAGGGTTGCAGTAATCTAAAAAGAAAGTGATGGGAAAGTGGAGTCAACCTCAAGATATATAAGCATGCTGAAGGCCAAGAGCATATGCTTGCCAGTCGGTAGTATGTTCACGTTTCTAGGGAAGTTTTGTTTCATCATATATACCACATTACATTGATTTTGTAAAAAAGTTTGTGCACAATTTGTAAATTTCCCTTGGTGTTGTTTGTACAAGAGCTTTATGAACATGCAGAGATTATATTTAGTTTTATGTTTGTTTACATTTAAGAAATACTATAAAAAAATTTACACAAATGCTTAGGTCTGAGAGAATTTTTTTTTTTTTTTTTAAAAAAGAGGTCCCAAGCCAGGTTCAGTGGCTAATGCCTGTAATCGCAGCACTCTGGGAGGCCAATGCAGGTGGATTGCTTGAGGTCAGGAGTTCGAGACCAGCCTGGCCAACATGGTGAAACGCCTTCTCTACTAAAAATATAAAAATTAGCTGGGTATGGTGGCACACGCCTGTAGTCCTAGCCACTTGGGAAGATGAGGCAGGAGAATTGCTTGAACCTGAGAGGTGGAGGCAGTGAGTCTGGGCCACAGAGTGAGACTCTGTCTCAAAAAAAAGAGGTCCCTTCATATATTTCTCAGTAAGAAATACTGACATGGATAGCAGTACATAGAGTTTGTGCACTGTATATATAATGTTTTCTTAAATATGTGATAATAACGTACTAATACATCTTAACCAAGTTCTTAATCATTAGAGTTCATGACTGTTGGGCATCCTGCCTTCTTGTCTCACCTTGATTTGCTTGGTTTGTCCCTTGGGTGTAGTTCACCTCAATGGATTTACCCAATTCATCTCTCCCTTCCATTCTGCAAGATCCTTCCTAATTTCTGTTTCTCTGAAAATGTGGGTGGGTATGGCAGTTCCTTATTTTCTCTGAAGATCTGAGCCTGAGAGCAAACCCTGGGGCAATCTGCCTTGAAATTTTCAGATGTATAATTTACCTACCAGAGAGCTGATGGCTGCAGGAGAGACTGAGTAGTATTGAGATATGTCAACTAACTTTTATTGTTTTGTTTACCATTGGACAGAAATATACTGCACTTGACCCCATAATCGGTGATCTAACCCTTATAATTTTTTCATGTGATTAATGAGCTTAAAGTATGTGTGTGTGTGTGTGTGTGTGTGTGTGTCCATATTTAGCTAAGTCAAATATCACCAACAAAACCTGCTGATAAAACAAAGCTTGAGTTTTTTACTTACTTTGGCAAGGAAAACCTCCACTTACACAAAGCTTTGGCAATGTTTCAGAGGGGAATGTCTGGCTAGAATTTATTAAGAAATGGAAGTTTGATTTAAGGTGAGTATTTCAATGTGGAGTCTTGATTAAGATTGAGTAAGAATCATTTTACAATAATCCAGGATTGGTGGAAGCAGCAAGGTGAGGATTTTGAGAGGAGGAATTCAGAGAATTGTAGGGTGCAAACTGTTGATGCTTTCCATTGAAGAGGTGGTAGGTCTTTCAGGAAGTTCTGTAAGGATGTAGGAATTAGATGCATTCTTTTTACATGTGGATGTCCAGATGTTCCTACATCATTTATTAAAGATTATCTTTCCTCCATTGTATTGCCCTTCCTCCTTTGTCAAAGATCAGTGCACATTTAAGGAAAGGATGAGTTTGGCTTGGGAGAAAGATTAGTGAGGGCTTTACAGTGAGTGACATTTGTCCTGGGCTTTTAGAAGGGTAGGGCAGCAAAAGATGGGCATTTTAGATAAAACATTGTGACACTGAAATTATGGATTGTTTTTGTGGTGAAACTGGTGAATTTTGAAAGATGATGGACTTAGAAAACGTTTTTGATTATAAACAGTGTGATATTAATCATATACAATCATAGAAACCCTTGTGAACAAATGTGAACCAGAAAGAACCAATCATTCAAGATGGATCCTGAAATGCTAATGGCCTAAATTTAAGAAAAAGAGGCAAACAGCCATTTGCTGACTAGAGGTCATACACCTACTCTGAGCTCCCAAAAAAACTTCACCTTTTTAACTTTGGGACTTTTAGAACTCAGCTGTATCAACCAATCACAGCTCAGCCATATCAACCAACTGGGGGCTCAGCTGCTTCCACCAATCAGAACTAAGCAAGCCTGTATCCTTCATTTGCATAAATGGACGTTTGTATCCTTCATTTGCATAAGTGGATGTAAATGAAGAACCCGGGTGTGAACTTTTGCAATAAAACCCAAATCCTCTTTTTGTTCTTTGGAACACACCTTCATTTTAAACCTGTTTGCAAACTGTTCAGTGGAATAAAGTCTCTTTCCTCCAAATTCCTTTTCAAAGAACTTTTGTTCACACCCTTAAGGGTTGATAGCAAAAAAAAATTTGAGAAATATCAACCAAGGAAACTATCAAAACATTTATATATTTGTCCTTGTATAATTTTCTTCTTTTTAAAAAGAACACAAGATACATTCCCCTGTAAAATTCAATTCAGTATAATGTTTAAGTACTTTAAAAGTTTTAATGAATAGTAACTCACCATTCTTCAATTGCTCTTACCAAACCCTTTTTTAACCATTGTTACAGATAAAGTCATATCTCCTCTTTGATGTACATATGTGTTAAGCAAGTAGGTATATTCTTTCCTATGCATGAAAATCTTGTACACAACACTCCATGAGACTTATAAATATTGTAATTTATTTGACTAATGTAGAAAGGGCTTTTCAGAAACAACCAACATTTCTCAGATCAGTATGAATTTTTAGTTTAATGATATTTTCTTATGAAAATGTTTGTTTTTGTTACCAAATCAAAAGTAACCACTTAAAAGACCCTCCATAATCTGATTTTTTGTAGAGATTTTTTGTAGATGATCATATATTTTGCTAAATAGGAAAAAAGGAACAAAAATAAATTATCTATAATAAATATATGTATGTAAAAATAATAAAAGGAACCAATTACAAAAGGTCATAGCAAAAGTAATGTATTAAAATATATTCAGAAATGGGTTTGCAAATATGATTGGGTCTTTATTTAGGTGGAGGTTATTTAATCCCAGTGAAAATTATTATCTTGGTTCTTTTATTGCAGCTGGAAGGTACAATAAAGAAGTTACATTTAAGAAGAGAGCACTGCAGAACCTGAATATTATGTGTGTAGAACATGGCTTCTAAAAATATGCTATGAGTACAACTAGGGATGCTATGAACACATCTCCCTTTCTAACATTGGGTTTACGAACATCCTCTCCCCTCAACTACCCGGTTTGCTTAGCAGTAGCAGCTGATGGTGAATTCTCCATTAGGGCAAGATGCCTAGCAATGAAAGAACTGGGTCGGTTAGGAGAATTTAAGGCAGATGATGTCTGTGGAATGGGGATATGGTGTGTATGGTGAAAGGAGCTAAAAGGGCAAGGTTTCTTTGTGTATGAGACCCACTTACCAATCTCCACCATTTGTTTATTTCTACTGGCCCTAGAGACACCCTTGATAGCTTGTCTTTCCTCTGCCCACACTTTTGCTTTGCACCAGGATTTTTCCTCTTTCCTGGCCTCCGAAACTCGACTTCTCACAGCTCTACCCCTTACACTGACATTTTCTAATAGTTTGACAGCTAGAAACAATGAAGAAAATTACGTAAAAAGTCTTCCCATGCTATCTCTGTCCTTTTTGTTTTCAAATTTGGCCAAGCCCAGGCATATGCACTATCACTGGGTGTTGAGGAAAAAAATAAAAGACAAGCTGATTCGTCTACAATTCAAGCCTGAGAGGCTTTCCTAGGTTTGCAGTGATGGGTTCTGAAATGCCAAGTGAAAAAGGTCAGGGAGCTACAAAAGAGATACAGAGGTATGGAGAAGGCAGTGCTTCATTTACCTTCAGCAAACTTGGGGATTTACCTTCTCCTTCATTCCCAGTCCCTTCACCATCACCAATCCTTCCTCTGAAAAAACCACTGTGGACCACCTGATGATAAGTTGGGAAGTGAGAGTGGGTGGGTGTGGAGCAAGAATAACATCCTGGGTACTGTACACTCTGAAGTAATAGAGGAAATTTCTGTTTTGTTTTAACCTGGGACAGAGGGGATTGCCCTTTTCTCTCCAGACTGAGGCAGTAATTCCTGACTCTGGGGACTGATGATATGGAAATTACTACCACTCTGGCTGGAGTCAGATTAGTATATTAACGAGTCTCTTTGTACTGTCCTAAAATAAGCAAGATCTTTGCTAATAACCAAGCTTTACAGAATGGTGGGGTGAGGTGAAGGCCCTGTACCTTTATCCCCTGTGGCCTTCAGTACTATAGGCAGTAATGGGGCCTGTGTGGCACAGTGGAGAGCAATGAGTGAGCTGGTTATGCCATTTCCTACTATAGTCACCTCCTTGGCTGCCAGGCTTCAAGGGAGACATCTTTGCCTTACTAAGGGCTACCCTTCTGCTTCTGAAGAGAACCTAGTCTTCCTGTATGGGCATTCAGGCAACTCTTGGGGTGGGTAATTGGAGGAGAGAGAGCACTTGAAAAGAATTTATGGTGGCCTTTTTCTCAGTGATATTTGAGAGACACCAGGACACATCTGAATGTGTCTGAGTTTAAGTCTTGGCTGCATTTGTTATTAGCTCTGTGACCGTGGACAAGCTATTGATTTATATGCAATCTGACAAATCTGAGTTTTCTTAGCTGCTTTAAGCAAACAAAGGGGACAGGAAAAGGTAATACATTTAACTACCAGCAATGGGTTCTTGTGAGGATGAAGCAATAACAACAAAATGGGTTTAAAGCACTTATCATAAGTGCCTGGTCCATAGAATCGCAAACATTGGATTTCCCTTATTTTAAAGCAGTACAAAGAGACTCTTTAATATACTCTTCTGACTCCAGCCAAAGTGGTAGTAATTTCCATATCAGCAGTCCCTAGAGTCAGGTATTACTGCCTCAGCCTGAAGAGAAAAGGGCAGTCCCCTCTGTCCCAGGCGAAATGATTATTATCATTTATTATTATTAGCCAGAAGGCCTTAGATGAGATCAAATTCAATCATTATAATTTCCGTTTCAATATACTGCTTAACTCTGTGCCAGGCAATGTTCTAGGTGCTCCTCACATGTGAAATTTTAATATTTTTTGTAAGGTTTGTTTCTGAGGATAAAACGAAGAAACTGAGGCCAGCACCAAAATAATCCAATGCAAGGGACTTTATTCAGGCTCTCGGGTGAGGTTCTGCGATCCAGACAGGAGGGGCCAGAGAAGTCGCACAGACTCCGCTCAGACAGGGGGTTTTATAGGGAGTGAAACAACTCGATTGGTTGAGGGAGAGCAAGACTGCTATTGGGTAAGTTACAAACCTTGACCTAGGACTTGGCCTGTTATTGGTTGGAATTACTTGCCTGCTATTGGTTATTAAGACTTGACTGCTATTGGTTGTTAAGACTCAACTGCTATTGGTTGTTAAGAAGCTATGGTTGCAGCACCTTGTTTGCATACTGAGCTCTTTAAGAGAAGACCAGGCTGTGCGAGCAAGGGAGAAGGGAACATGCCCGAGCCTGTCTGAGCTTGTTCAGGGCTTGTAAAAGGGAAAAAAGGAGGGGGGGGTGCGTCCGAGCTCCCAGCAAGGCACCCGGCCTTACATTTTTACTGCAACCCTGGTGGTAAGTACTATTATTATACCCATTCTACAGATGAGAAAGCCAAGGAATAGCATGTTTGAATCACTTGCCCAAGATGCCATGGTTAGACAGTGGTACAGTGGGGATTTGAACGCGGGAGCTCAGGTTTTAAAGTCTGTGCTCTTTACACATGCAGTTAGAGTCAGATAAGAACCAAAGGAGATGGGGAATGGAGGGTAGAAAGGGCACAGGTTCAAAGTGAAAGATCAGAAACTATATTCGGAGTTTGTGTTGGTCTAGCAGCTTGAAGGCATCATCATGAACTGTTCACCAAACAAGTTAAGCTCCTATTTGAGAATGATTGATAAGCTTGCAAGACAACTTACAAACAAACTGGGGGAATGTTCCAATAGATAAGTAAGTCTTTTAAGTCTTTTTAACCTGTTTTTTCGGTCTCTTTACCAGATTAGTCGCCCGGCTCTCCCAATCTGGCCAATGATGTGGTCGCGAAGGGGTTAATTTCGGGGCCCGGCCGGGGAGGGGGGTAGGAATGGAGAGAGCCGAAGCTAAGAGGATTGTGGGAGCGCCGTTGTGCGTCGCCTAAGTGAGGGCGGCGGATGGGTGGTGGTCCGGTTAGTGCGACTGCCGCTGCTTTCCGAGGCCACAGGACAGGGGCCATCGGCCGACGCCAGGACAGCGAGCGAGGCGGAGGTTTGTAGCACTTCTTATGGGCTGAGGGCATAGACACATCCTGCTTCCAGCAGAGCAGGCAAAGGGGAACGGAAGTGATAAGGGATCGGAAGTTGGGAGGGAATGAGGAGTGGGAACTGACAAGCGGACGGACCCGGCGGCGACAATTGATGGCGTAGCTGTAGGATTAAGGGGTGTGTCAACTGTAGTGTGCGTGTTGATATTGAGATGTGTGAATCTTCTGATTATTTGTAGTCGGGAACAGGCGGGATCTAAGGGGGAGGCGGCAAATGGACGAATGGAGGATAAAATCAGGGCGAAAACGTGTTGTCTGCCGGTCACCAATACATCTGAGTCACATCTCGGCAAGATGATTTTATTGGAAAGATCTAGGTCCCTGGTTTCAGATTCTGCTGTTGATGCGTTGATTGATTTCCTTTACCAAAATACCAAGTACCTGCTCTGTGTTGGGTACTACACCAGAGGCCCCGGACGAGGAAAGGAATTAGGCTTTTTCCTCGACATTTACAGCCGGCAGGTTGCTATCTGCATTTGGAGACAGACAACTACAATACAAGCAGACAGAGATAGATCCTGTGTTACGAAACACAGGGGCGACCAAACTCACCTGGGAGTTGAGATCTGGGACGGCTGTTTGACGTGGTGATTTAACATATATTTTGAAGACAAAATAAGTAGGGCAAAAATGAAGCACAATTTTCCTCCAGGCACTTTTCTTCTCTATTGAGATCAAGTTCAGCTACTTGGAGAACTGAGTAACACTTAAGGCCCAAAACTTTTCTTTTTTCCTTTTCTTTTCTCTTTTGAGAGGGAGTCTCCTTCTGTCACCCAGGCTGGAGTGTAGTGGCATGATCTCGGCTCACTGCAACCTCTGCCTCCCAGGTTCAAGCGATTCTCCTGCCTCAGCCTCCCGGGTTCCCTGGATTACAGGTGACCACCACCATGTCCGGCTAATTTTTATATTTTTAGTAGAGGCGGGGTTTCACCATGTTGGCCAGGCTGATCTCGAACTCCTGACCTCAAGTGATCCGCCTGCCTTGGCCTCCCAAAGTGCTAGCGTTACGGGTATGAGCCACTGTGCCCGGCCCCCACAACTAGTTTATTTCTGGTAAGAGCTTTTGCCCATCACAGTGGCATTTCCAGGCCCCTCTGGAAGAATCAGTCTTACATGAGAGCAAAGCCTGCAAGCTCTGGGTAGGACTGCAGTACAGTGCCAGTTATTTGGTTTTCCAGCAAGCTCAGTTCACAGCAGGGAATTGTGCACCCACCAGAAATCCTAAGCAATATTTTAAAGCTTCTGAACAAGAAAAGCAGCCTCTTTGTTTACCAAAGAAACAGCAGTATAGCAGTATAAGTCACTGACTCTCAAACTTTTGCATGAATCAGAGTCAATAGAGGGTTTCTTAAAACACAGATTGCCAGGTCCCATCCACAAAGTTGCCCCTACATTTGTTCAGCGTTGGACCCCCGAATTTACATTTCTAACTAGTTCCCAGGAGATGCTGATACTCCTGGACATGAGGCCATACTTGGAGAACTGCAGGTCTAAACAGAGTTGACAATAAATCAAATAATGTCTCCTGGAATCCCTTAGAACCCAGGAGGCAGAGGTTGCAGTGAGCTGAGATTGTGCCACTGCATTCAAGCCTGGGTGATAGAGCAAGACTCTTTCTCAAAAAAAGAAAAAAAAAAAAGAATATTTTCTATAGGGAAGGCTGGGCATACTCCAAAGGTCAGACATGTATGTCTGAATTCAGACATAGTAGATATGAAATAAAATTGATTTGTTTTTTGACATTGCTTAGAAAATCTTTTCATATTTGTATAATATTGTATATTAACAAGTTGTATACATTTGTCGAGTTCAAAGTGGTGTTACATGTATGTAATATGGAATAATTAAATCAAGCTAAATAACATTCATCACCTAAAATATTTTTTACACAAAATGACTCAAAATGGAACTTATGATTTTTTATAGTGATAATATTTGAAATGTACTCTATTTTAGAATATGAAATTTTGAAATATCACTACCATTCTACTATATGTTTCTGTGGGTTCCATTGTTTTAGATTCCACATACAAGTGAGAACATGAAGTATGTCTTTCTGTGCCTGGCTTATTTCACTTAACATAATGTCCTCCAGGCTCATCAATGAACAGATTTTCCTTATTTTTGAAGATCAAATAATATTTCATTGTGTATGTACAGCACATTTTCTTTTTTTTTTTATTATTGTACTTTACGTTCTGGGGTACATGTGCAGCTCATGCAGAATTGTTGCACAGGTACATACATGGCAATGTGGTTTGCTGCATCCATCCCCTCATCACCCACATCTGGCATTTCTCCCCATGTTATCCCTTCCCAACCTCCCCACCTTCCGCTGTCCCTCCACAGCCCCCCCCAACAGACCCCAGTGTGTGATGCTCCCCTCCCTGTGTCCATGTGTTCTCATTATTCAACACCCGCCTATGAGTGAGATCATGTGGTGTTTGATTTTCTATTCTTGTGACAGTTTGCTGAGAATGATGGTTTCCAGATTCATCCATGTCACTGTAAAGGACACAAACTCATCGTTTTTTATGGCTGCATAATATTCCATGGTGTATATGTGCCACATTTTCCTTGTCCAGTCTATCATCAATGGGCATTTGGCTTGGTTCCAGGTCTTCACTCTTGTAAACAGTGCTGCAATGAATATACGTCTGCATGTGTCTTTATAACAGAATGATATATAATTCTTTGGCTATATACCCAGTAATAGGATTTCTGGGTCAAATAGAATTTCTATTTCTAGGTCCTTGAGGAATTGCCACACTGTCTTCCACAATGGTTGAACTAATTTACACTCCCACCAGCAGTGTAAGAATGTTCCTATTTCTCCACATCCTCTCCCGAATCTGTTGTCTCCAGATTTTTTAGTGATTGCCATTCAAATGGTGTGAGATGATATCTCAATGTGGTTTTGATTTGCATTTCTCTAGTGACCAGTGATGATGAGCATTTTTTCATATGTTTGTTGGCCTCATATATGTCTTCTTTTGAGAAGCGTCTGTTCATATCCTTCGCCCACTTTTGAATGGATTTGTTTGTTTATTTCTTGTAAATCTGCTTTAGTTCTTTGTAGATTCTGGATATTAGCCCTTTGTCAGATGGGTAGATTGCAAATTTTTTTTTCCCATTCTGTTGGTTGCTGGTTCACTCTAATGATTATTTATTTATTTATTTTTTTACTGTACAGAAGCTCTGGAGTTTAATTAGATCCCATTTGCCTGTTTTGGCTTTTGTTGCCAATGCTGTTGGTGTTTTGGTCATGAAGTCCTTGCCTATGCCTATATCCTGAATGGTTTTGCCTAGGTTTTCTTCTAGAGTTTTTATGGTATTAGGTCTTATGTTTAAGTCTTTAATCCATCTGGAGTTAATTTTAGTGTCAGGAAGGGATCCAGTTTCTGTTTTCTGCACATGGCTAGCCAGTTTTCCCAACACCATTTATTAAACAGGGAATCTTTTCCCTATTGCTTGTTTTTGTCAGGTTTGCCAGAGATAAGATGGTTGTAGATGTGTGGTGTTGCCTCCAAGGGCTATGTTCTGTTTCATTGGTCTATAGCTCTGTTTTGGTACCAGTACCATGCTCTTTTGATTACTGTAGCCTTGTAGGATAGTTTGAAGTCAGGTAGCGTGATGCCTCCTGCTTTGTTCTTTTTGCTTAGAATTGTCTTGGCTATGCAGGCTCTCTTTTGGTTCCATATGAAGTTTAAGGTGGTTTTTTTCCAGTTCTGTGAAGAGGATCATTGGTAGCTTGATGAGTTTAGCATTGCATCTATAAATTACTTTGGGCAATATGGCCGTTTTCAAAATATTGATTATTCCTAACCATGAGCATGGAATGTTTTTTAATCTGTTTGTGTCCTCTCTTATTTCCTTGAGCAGTGGTTAGCAGTTCTCCTTGAAGAGATCCTTTACATCCTTTGATAGTTGTATTCCTAGGTATTTTATTCTCTTTGTAGCAATTGTGAATGGGAGTTCACTCTTGATTTGGCTCTCTGTTAGTCTGTTATCGGTGTATAGAAATGAGTGTGATTTCTGCACATTGATTTTGTATCCTGAGACTTTGCTGAAGTTGCTTATTAGTTTAAGGAGATTTGGGGCTGAGATGATGGAGTCTTCTAAATATACAATCATGTACTATACAAATACAGACAATTAGACTTCCTCCTTTCCTAATTGAATACTCTTTATTTATTTTTCTTGGTTGATTGCTCTGGCTAGAGCTTCTAATACTATATTGAATAGGAGTGGTGAGATATTTGCTGTGGGTTTGTCATAAATACCTGTTATTATTTTGAGATATGTTCCATCGATACCTAGTTTATTGAGAGTTTTTAGCATAAAGGGCTGCTGAATTTTGTCAAAGGCCTTCTCTGCATCTATTGAGATAATCATGTGGTTTTTGTCTTTGGTTCTGTTTATGTGGTGGATTACTTTTATAGACTTGCATATGTTGAACCAGCCTTGTACACCCAGGATGAAGCCTACTTGATTGTGATGGATAAAGTTTTCAATGTACTGTTGCAATCTGTTTGCCAGTATTTTGTTGAAGATTTTTGCATCTATGTTCATCATGGATATTGGCTTGAAGTTCTCATTTTTTGTTGAGTCTCTGCTGGGTTTTGGTATCTGGATGCTGTTGGTCTCATAAAATAATTTGGGAAGGATTCCCTCTTTTTGGATTGTTTAGAATAGTTTCAGAAGGAGTGGTCCTAGCTCCTCTTTGTACGTCTGGTAGAATTCGGCTGTGAACCCATCTGGACCTGGGCTTTTTTAATTTGGTAGTCTATTAATTGCTGCCTCAACTTCAGCCCTTGCTATTAGTCTATTCAGGGTTTCAACTCCTTCCTGGTTTAGGCTGGGGAGGGTGCAAGTGTCCAGCAATTTATCAGTTCCTTCCAGGTTTACTGGTTTATGTGCATAGAGATGTTTGTAGTAGTCTCTGTTGGTAGTTTGTATTTCTGTGGAATGGGTGATGATATCCCCTTTATCATTTTTTATTGCATCTATTTGATTCTTCTCTCTTTTCTTTTTTATTAATCTGGCTAGTAGTCTGTCTACTTGGTTGACCTTTTCAAAAAAACCAGCCCCTGGATTTATTGGTTTTTTTGAAGGTTTTTTTGTGTGTCTGTCTCCTTCAGTTCTGCTCTGATCTTAGTTATTTCTTGTCTTCTGCTAGCTTTTGAGTTTTTTTGATCTTGCTCCTCTAGCTCTTTCAATTTTGATGATAGGGTGTTGATTTTAGGTCTTTCCTCACTTCTCATGTAGGCTTTTATTGCTATAAATTTTCCTCCAGACACTGCTTTAAATGTGACACTGCTTTAAGTAGAGATTCTAGTACGTTGTGTCTTTGTTCTCATTGGTTTCGAAGAACATCTTTATCTCTGCCTTAATTTCATTTTTTATCCAGTAGACATTCAGGAGTCAGTTCAGTTTCCATGTAGTTGTGCGGTTCTGAGTTAGTTTCTTAATCCTGAGTTCTAATTTGATTGCACTGTGGTCTGAGAGACTGTTTGTTATGATTTCCATTCTTTTGCATTTGCTGATGAGTGATTTACTTCCAATTGTGTGGTCAATTTTAGAGTAGGTGCGATGTGGTGCTGAAAAGAATGTATAATCTGTGGATTTGGGGTGGAGGGTTTTGTAGATGTCTATTATTAGGTTTGCTTGGTCCAGATCTGAGTCCAAGTCCTGGATATCCTTTTTAATTTTCTGTCTGGTCGATCTGTCTAATATTGACAGTGGATTGTTAAAGTCTCCCACTATTATTGTGTGGGAGTCTCAGTCTCTTCGTAGGTCATTAAGAACTTGCTTTATGTATCTGAGTGCTCCTGTATTGGGTGTGCATATATTTAGGATCATTAGGTCTTCTTGTTGCATTGATCCTTTTCCCATTATGTAATGCCCTTCTTTGTCTCTTTTGACTTTTGTTGGTTTAAAGTCTATTTTATCAGGACTAGGATTGCAACTCCTGCTTTTCTTTGCTCTCCATTTGCTTGATAAATCTTCCTCCATCCCTTTATTTTTAGCATATGTGTGTCCTTGCACGTGACATGGGTTTCCTGAATACAGCACACCAATGGATCTTGACTTTTTATCCAATTTGCCAGCCTGTGTCTTTTGATTGGGGCATTTAACCCATTTACATTTAAGTTTAATATTGTTCTGTGTGAATTTGATCTTGCCATTTTGATGCTAGATGGTTGTTTTACCCATTAGTTGATGCAGTTTCTTCACTGTGTCGATGGTCTTTACCATTTGGTACGTTTTTGGAGTAGCTGTTACTGATTGTTCCTTTCCATGTTTAGTGCTTCTTTTAGAAGCTCTTGTAAGACAGGCCTGGTGGTGACAAATCTCTCAGCAATTGCTTGTTTGTAAAGGATTTTATTTCTCCTTTGCTTATGAAGCTTAGTTTGGCTGGATATGAAATTCTAGGTTGAAAGTTCTTTTCTTTAAGGATGTTGAATATTGGCCTCCACTCTCTTCTGGCTTGTCCAGTTTCTGCCAAGAGATCTGCTGTGAGTCTGATGGGCTTCCCTTTGTTGGTAACCCGACCTTTCTCTCTGGCTGCCCTTAGCATTTTTTCCTTCATTTCCACCCTGGTGAATCTGACAATTATGTGCCTTGGGGTTACTCTTCTTGAGGAATATCTTTGTGGTGTTCTCTGTATTTCCTGGACTTGAATGTTGGCCTGCCTTGCTAAGTTGGTGAAGTTCTCCTGGATAATATCCTGAAGAGTGTTTTTCAGCTTGAGTTCATTTTCTCCGTCACATTCAGGTACACCTATCAAATGTAGATTAGGTCTTTTCACACAATCCCATATTTCTTTGAGGCTTTGTTCATTTCTTTTCACTCTTTTTTTCTCAAATTTGCCTTCTTGTTTTATTTCATTGAGTTGATCTTCAATCTCTGATATCCTTTCTTCTGCTTGGTTGATTCGGCTATTGAAACTTGTATATGCTTTGCAAAGTTCTTGTGTTGTGTTTTTCAGCTCCATCAAGTCGTTTATATTATTCTCTAAGCTGTTTATTCTGTTAGCATTTCATCTCACCTTTTTTCCAGGTTCTTAGTTTCTTTGTATTGGGTTAGAACATGTTCTTTTGGCTTAGAGAAGTTTGTTATTACCCACCTTCTGAAGCCTGTTTCTGTCAATTCATCAGACTCTTTCTCTATCCAGCTTTTTTCCCTTGCTGGTGAGGAGTTGTTATGCTTTGCAGGAGGAGAGGATTTCTGGTTTTGGGTGTTTTCATCCTTTTTGCGCTGGTTTCTTCCCATCTTCATGGATTTATCTACCTGTGGTCTTTGTAGTTGGTGACTTTCGGATGGGGTCTTCGAGTGGATGTCCTTTTTGTTGATGTTGAAGCTATTTCTTTCCGTTTTTTTAGTTTTCCTTCTAACAGTCAGGCCCCTCTGCTGCAGGACTGCTGGAGGTCCACTCCAGACCCTGCTTGCCTGGGGATCACCTGCAGGGGCTGCAGAACAGTAAGGATTGCTGCCGTTTTCTTCTTCTGTTCTCTTTGTCCCAGAAGGGTACCGGCCAGATGTCAGCCTGAGCTCTCCTTTATGAGGTGTCTCTTTGGATATGTGGGGGTTGGGGAGCTGCTTGAGGAGACAGTCTGTCCCTTATAGGAGCTCGAGTGCTGTGCTGGGAGCTCCGTTGTTCCATTCAGAGCTTCTGGGCAGGTACGTTTAAGTCTGCTGCAGCAGAACTCATAACTGCCTCTTTTCCCAGGTGCTCTGTCCTGGGAAGGTGTGGGTTTATTTATAAGTTCCTGACGTGTTGCTGCCCTTTTTCAGAGATGCCCTGCCCAGCAAGGAGGTAGTCTAGTCACAGTCTGCCTGCAGAGGCATTGCTGAGCTGCTGCGGGTTCTGCCCAGCTGCTGTGTAAACTTCTTTGCAGTTTTGTTTACAGAGGTACAGTTAGAACTGCCTCGGTAATGGTGGTCTGCCTTAGTAATGGCGGACTGCCTCGGTAATGGCAGACTGCCTCGGTAATGGTGGATTGCCTCGGTAATGGGGGACTTCCTCGGTAATGATGGACTGCCTTGGTAATGGCCGATTGCCTTGGTACTGGTGGACTGCCTCAGTAATGGTGGATGCTGTTCCCCTAACTGAGCTGGACTGTCCTGGGTCTAGCTGCATTTGCTGCAAAACTCTGAATCCAGAGCGTTTCAGATTGCTGGTCTTTGTGGGGGTGGCACCCGCCAAGCTAGATCACCTGGCTCCCTGTTTCAGCCCCCTCTTTTTCAGTTGAATGGGCCACTCTGTCTCCCAGGTGTTCCAGGTGCCAGTTGAAACGGCTGCCCAGATTTTGTGTGAGTTTTTGTGTGGAAACCCGTGGCCCCAGCTGAAACAGCCATGCTGGAAACTCATGGCACTTTTTGGCCTCGGAATCTCCTGGTGTGTGGGCAGTAAAAACTCGTTTGGAAATGTGGTGATCACTCACCCTCTGCATTGTTCTCCCTGGGAACTGCACTCCAGAGCTGTTCCTATTTGGCCATCTTGGAACTCCCCACACATTTTCTTTATCTGTTCATCCATTGATGGTCACTTAGGTTGATCCCATAACTTGGCTATTGTGATGAATCCTGCAATGAACATGAGAGTGCAGATTTCTCTTTGACATACTGATTTCAAATTCTTTGGATCTATACCCAGAAGTGGGATTGTTGGATCATATGGTAATTCTATTTTTAGTTTTCTGAGGAACCTCCATACAGTTTTCCATAATGGCTGTACTAATTTATATTCCCACCAACAATGTATAGGGTTGCCTTTTCTCCATATCCTGGCCTGACATCTTTTTGATAATAGCCATTCTGAAAGGTGTGAATTAATATATCATTGTGATTTTAATTTGCATGTCCCTAGCGATTAGTGATGTTGAGCATTTTTTCTTATGCCTGTTGGCCATTTGTGTGTCTTCGTTTAAGAAATATCCATTCAGGTCTTTTGTCAATTTGTTAATCAGGTTATTCGTCTTTTTTCTATTGAGTTGTTTGAGTTCCTTATATATTTTGGACATTAACCCCTTATTAGAAGTATGGCTTGCAAATATTTTCTCCCAGTCTGTAGGCTGTCTCTCTACTCTGTTAATTGTTTTCTTTGCTGTGTGGAAGCATTTTAGTTTGATGTAATCCCATTTGTCTAGTTTTGCTTATGTTACATGAGCTTTTGGGGTCAAATCCCAAAATTCATTGCCCAGACCAGTGTCCTGTAGTTTCTTCTCTAGGTTTGCTTCTTGTAGCATTACGGTCTCAGGTCGTATGTTTAAATCTTTAATAAAATGGAATTGTTTTTGTGTTTGTATGTTTTGGATGGTCGAGCAAAGATCATCTTCCTGAACTAAACAAAGCAAATCTGTTTTTTTCCATTGTAATTGTCACAGTGATGTATACCATAAATTGTTTAAAGACACAAAGTAGCTGTTTTCTATTCAAATCCCTTGCTGATTTATATTCAAGTAGTTATTTACAGTGGAACTCACACCCCCACTGTGTCATCAACAACAAAAAATGAAGTGTTCCTAATTTCTGGTAACAAATTATGTTTGAGGTTAAAAATTAAAAAGACTGTGTGACAATCTAATTGACAGAGAAAGATTAGTATAAGAAGTCAGAACTGGTAGGTAGTTCCCCCCACCAATAAAACCCTCCCCTTAGAAGGAATACAGTCATGCACTGCATAGTGACATTTTGATCAACGATGGACCACATATATGATGGTAGTACCATTAGATTATAATGGAGTATATATAGAAACCTGATATATAGCACTTGATATTGACATTGCAGATTGATTGGGGTAATGATTGGTATTCATTATTGGTGCTGGGACATTTGGTTTTCCATACGAGAAGAAACACACACACACACACACACACACACACACACACACACACTCTCTCTATCTTGGTTTGTGTAAGTACAGTCTATGATGTTCCCAAGATGAAATTGCCTAATGATGCATTTCTCAGAATATATTCCTGTTGCTATGCAAGTTGTGACTGTAATCATTTTATTTATTCTAGAATGCAGAATCAGAAATCTCGTTGTGTTAGAGCTTAATTTGAAGCCTTCCTTTAGGGGTTGGCCCTAAACAGTCTCCTGGAGAGTGGCAGTCCATAGTTATATTTCCCCTTCAAACCCCCTCCCATGAGCCTGAAAAAGGCTAGGACACGTTTTCAGAAATGTCACTGATCATTCTAGGCTCTTGTCAATGCTTCATCCCAAATCTCCCTAGGCTAGTTACAAAAGAAAATAAATGAAAACCGAAACCAAATACTCAGACACACATAAAAAGACAACCAAAAAGTACATATGAACTTGCCCGAGTCTGTTGTGAGTCTTTGTAGGGGCCAGCAAGGTGCTAAGATGGCCAGTGCCTTGGATGTTTCAGAAATCTGTTCTTGAGCCAGGTGCAGTGGCTCATGCCTGTAATCTCAGTGCTATGGAGGCTGAGGCGGGTTGTCACCTGAGGTCAGGAGTTCAAGACCAGCTTGGTCAACATGGTGAAACCCCATCTGTACTAAAAATACAAAAATTAGCTGGGCATGGTGGCAGGCACCTGTAATCCCAGCTACGCAAGAGGCTGAGGCAGGAGAATCGCTTGAACCCGGGAGGTAGAGGGTGCGGTGAACCAAGATTGTGCCATTGCACTCTATCCTGGTCTCAAAAAAAAAAAAAAAAAAGGAAAGAGAAATCTGTTCTCTATCATACCTATATTCCAAAGCAGTCAGCAGGACAATCACACATGAGTCTTGAAAATTAATCAAATTTTGCATGTGATTGGTGAGCCTCTCACTTATGTTTGTGAACTTATTCTTCCCCTCTGCTCTAGTCCTCATCTCTGCCTAAATCCACACCTAGTCTTACAGACAGTGTTATTTTCCGTGAAATGTGAGGAGATGAAAGAAGCCTATGTAAGTTTGAACTGTACAGCTCCATTTCCTAAATGATGCCTGAGTAGGAATGATTTAATTTTGTTGCATGTACATCCAGTATCTCAGGGACCCCGAGAGTAGATAGATGGTTGTGAAGAAGAATTTTGGGCCATGGGTGCCAGAGCAACAAACACAATTACTCCAGAGTTCAAGTTCAGATGGGATTGGTTCCAGTCCATATATTCTGTGTGCTACAGCTGATTCCTTAAACTAAACTTTAAATCAGTTTGTGTGTCTTACCTGAAGTGGGGTGGGGTTTCTGGTCTGGCACTGAACTACTAGGCTATAGAGGTCAGTGTTTTCTTTGGAGTGGTTTTTCTGAGGGTAAGAGTCATTGCATCAAGCGAGTGAGAACTGTAAAGGAGAGGAGGAAAAGGGTAATTATCATAATGTCACATTTTTTCTTTACAAAATAAGATTAGGAGAAAAATGAATAACCCTCTAGAAGGAGTAGGAGGAGGTGGCAGAAATAGGATTGTGAATCTGGGATCTGCAACTGAGATATTCTGTGCCTACCTATTGCTTTTCCCAAAGCAGAGGCTTGAGCACCCTGTGTATGTGAAGCCAGGTTTCCTTTAGGTCCTGTGACCATGCTGGGGACAGGGCAGCTGTTGCCACTGTTATTGGAATAACTCTTCTGCACTTGATAAGGTGATAAGGAGGAAACCTGTTGGACCAGATCTCATATACACATGTATTTAAGATATATCTATCTATCTATATCTATAGATAGATAGATATAGATATAGATATATAGATATATATATGTATATATCACTTTAGGGGCATTTTAATAACTCTGGCAGTCTAAGAAGTTTATATAATTGTCTGCCAAAGCTGCAATGTAAAAGAGCCAAGTTGAAAGTCTGACTGAGAGCTAGAATTCAGGGGACAGGAAGTGACCTCTGCCAGAAATGAGTTCTCTTATGCAAGGTCCTTAGAGGACTTGTCAGTGCCCTCTAGCCCAAGACCACCGGGAACACATCTGTGGTTGAACAGGTTGGGTTGATTGCTCAGCGCATCACATGGAGGGAGAGCGTACACCATGGGCGCTGTGATGCTTCTCTGTTGGAGGGTGTTAGAAAGGACTTATTGTGGGATTTGAACCTGTGTTAGGTTAATTTGAGGAAGATTTAGAGAAGCGTGGCTTTGCTCTGGATTGGACTATGTTAGGAAATGGGAATAATTCTGTGATTGGGTATCTTAGTGAATCTTATCCACAAGGAGGCTAATTGGTAAAGTAGCAACAGTTACTGTTAGCCAGGATAGCAGAGTGGTCATTTCTGTGGCTTGGTTAGAGTTCATGTTTTGTTTCTTCAGATACAATTATGAAGTGGTATTGTTTTTTTCTTGGCCACTGTGGTCACATAGTGGCCTTGTCTGATAGTGGCGGTTTATGAAATTGTCTGTGTTCATCGGGAGAACACCAAGGCCCAGCTGCGAGAGCCAGGCCAGTTGTCATATGTCAGTGGCTGCTTTTCTCCTCCAGAGTGACCAGTGCTGGGTCCAGCAGCCTATTGGAGGCCAGATTTCCTTTCTGCCAAGAGTTATTTATAGCAGATAAATAGTCAGATGTGCTGAACAGGAAAGCTTAGGACTGGATGTGGATGAAAGCATCTGGTTACCTTCTTTTTTTTTTTTTTTTGACAGAGTCTCGCTCTGTCGCCCAGACTGGAGTGCAGTGATACGATCTTGGCTCACTGCAGCCTCTGCCTCCCGGGTTCAAGAGATCCTCCTGCCTCAGCCTCCCAACTAGTTGGGACTATAGGTGTGCACCATCATGCCCAGCTAATTTTTGTATTTTTAATGAAGATGGGGTTTCACCATGTTGGCCGGGCTAGTCTTGAACTCCTGACCTCAAGTGATCCACCTGCCTCGGCGTCCCAAAGTGCTGAGATTATTGGCATGAGCCACTGTGCCTGGCCTTCTGGTTGCCTTCTAACAGAGCTTAGGAGCCTCAGTTAAAATATTAGTCTCCTGAGGTGGTTTTTCCTTAAAAAAATCAGATCAAAGTATAGTTAAACATGAGAAGTACATGGGAGAAAGTGGCAGATTGTATTTTTCAGAGATGACCACAATAGTACTTCTCATACCACACTCTCTTCTGTAATGTGACCTTGCCACCCTTCCATTGAGAAGTAGGATCAAATGTCTCCTCTCCTTTGAATCTGGGCAGACTTTGATTGTATTAACCAATATAATAGGATGCGGTGAGACTGTGACTTCTAAGGCTAGGCTATAAGAGGCAGTGTAGCTTCTGGCTCACCTGCAGGACATTCACATTTAGACCCCTGAGCTGCCATTACAAAGTCTGATTGCCCTGAGGCTGCCATACTGTGAGAAGGCCCAGGCCTATGGTAAGGCCACCTATGGGTCCTCTAGGACCCATCAACAGCCCTAGCTGAGGTTCCAGCTAATAGCCAACATTAACCAGTAGCCTGTGAATGAAAGCTCCTAGATGATTATAGCCCCCAGCCTTCTGGTTTTCCCAGCTGAAGCCTCAGACATCATGAAGCAGAAACAAACTATCTCTGCTCCATGACGTCTCAATTCTTAAACCACAGAACCCAAGAACAAAGTAAAATGATTGTTTATTGCCACTAAATTTGGATTGGTTTATTATGAAGCAATAGTAATTCAAACAGAGGTGGGGAGCTTGGTTAACAGAAAAGGATTGAAGTAAAAGGAGCAAGGAAGGCAAATAGTCGGTAGAGGAGAAACAGGCTGGTAGACAAAGCATTTAGGTTTGCTGCTGATGACGGGCTCTTTGATCTCAGAGACTTCAGAGTGGGCAGAAGTAGATAGTAGAGAGGAAAAATGGAAAGAGAATTTATCCATCATGCTAAATGAAACTTCTCTGAATAAATGAAACATCTCTAAATAATTGTGCCTCCTTTTAAAATAAAATCCTGAACTGTTTATTTTTTACCTGAACATCTTGATTAAAACCAGCAGAAGTGTGTGGAGTTTTTTGTAAGTAAAAATAGTAATAATATTAACATTGGCAAACTGTTCAGTGAGTAACAAGATTTAATATTGTAGTTGCCTATGCTGACAAGCCTTTGAGGAAGTCCCACTAATCATTTTCAGTCAATTATCTTGAGTTGTTCATAAAAAATGATTTCTGCTTTGCTGTGGTTATGTGAATGTTTGCCACAGTATACCTTATTTGAGGTGTTTAACATATGACACTTGGCTAGCGTTAGTGTTGAAAATGAAGATGTTTAGCTCTTCAATCTTCCTTGGTAATAGTACTTAATTAACAGAGATTGAAAGGACATTTGCTCACCTCTGTCTCATTGTATGAGAAGAAAGCACAATGTTATTTCCAATGATATGTATGGACGTTTCATTCTTTTAATCTGCCAGAATCTTGTTCAGTTTTTTGGAAACAGGGTCTCACTGTGTTGCCAGTTGGAGTGCAATGGTGAGATCATGGCTCACTGCAGTCTCGATTCCCAGGCTGAAACAGTCCTCCCACCTCAGCCTCCCAAACAGCTGGGACTACAGGACAGTGCCACCATGCCCAGCTAATTTTTGTGATTTTTGTACAGACAGGGTTTCACCACATTGCCCAGGCTTATCATGAGCACTTAAAAAAGAAAAAAAGAGTAGTCAAGCATAGTAGTGAGAAGGCTGGCTCACTTTTAAAGTCTCCATACGTGTCCACATTTTATATTTTATCTACATCAATAGTTTTTGCTGGGTAATCTACTCTATTTGTAGGTAAGAATAGAAGTCGTAGGGCTGGGTGTGGTGGCTCATACCCGTAACCCCAGCAGTTTGGAAGGTCGAGGGGTGGACTGCTTGAACCCAGTTGTTTGAGACCAGCCTGGGCAACATGGTGAAACCCCATCTCTACAAAAAATACAAAAATTAGCCAGACGTGGTGGTGCATGCCTGTGGTCTCAGCTACTCTGGAGGCTGAGGTGGGAGAATTGTTTGAGCCAAGGAGGTGGAATGAGCTGTGATCATGCCCCTGCACTCCAGCCTGGGTGACAGAGTGAGACAGTGGAAAAAAAGGGAAGTGGAAGTCCTTGTACTGTTGGAATTGCTTAATCAGTGAGCATTCAAAGATATTGGTTATAAATGTTGAATACAGCTACCAAGTGACCACATGGTTATGGGCCAAGGTACAAAATGTCTCAGTCACTTGTTTCATTGTAAAAATTCTTGTGAATATCTAAGGTTTTGAAGATTTACACCTATGTTTTCTAGGAGTTTTATACTTTTCTCTCCTGTGCCTTTGTTTTGGGATAAGTTTGGCATGTGGTGTGAAGTTGGAGCCCAGCTTTGTTTTCCAGGTGCATATCCAGTTGTCCCAGTAGCTGGATTTCACAGCTTACTGTGATTGTGAGGCTTCTGGTTTTCAAGGCTGCCACTGAACAGAAGAGAGGGGGATGTGAATAGAACAAGTTAAAAGGCCACAAAGATCAGTGTTCTTGCCAAGATTCAGTTGCTTTCTTGAATAACTGCTCCTTAGATTGCTGCAATCTTTTGGATAATTTCCAGAATATTGAAAAACTTGATTTTAACAATTTTTGCCAATATTCTCATCACTGTATTTGAGGAGCACATTTTTGGAGGTTCTCACTCTGCCATTCTGAAAGTCCCTACTCATAGGTTTCTATTTTGCCTGGGGCATTGGATCTCCATATGAAATAATAATTTTGATATATCTGGACACTTAGGTCAGAACTTCTTAGCGGTGGGCAGGATTTGGACTGACCCACAAAATGCTTAAGGTGTCCTTCTCCTGTCTCTTCAGGGCTCTAAAAGACCGTCCTGGGTGGAGGCTGTGCTGTATTCATGAGCAGGCCAGTGGGCGAGAACTATAGGCAGCCAGTGAGACCATGATGTTCTTGTCCCTGCCAGACTGTTTCTTTGCTCATAGACATATGAAAACATCTGGAGATATGTTTGAGATAAATTTTTCCCCAGAGATGGACTGCCAATTCCCTCTACTGTTGATGGTATTCCGCAGAAAGTTGTTTAGACTTGGATCTCTCCTTTAGAATGAATTTGGGAGAGACCAATGTTAAAGGGGGTAATTGGAGAGACCAGGGAAGGCTTTCTGCAGGAGGCGTGAGTTTTGACCTAGTCCTACAGAGTGAGTGAGAGCTGATTAGTTGAAGAAAATAGGTGATGAGTAAGAAGTAGTCCGATTTAACACAAGCCATGGAAATATATGTAATTAATTTTCCTCATTGAGCCAATGCAAGAATAAAACCCAGGCTTATCCCTGGGAGAAAGCCAGAAACTATTCAGTGATCCCCACCCACCAAGAAAAAGGCAGAATCCTGTCTCTACAAAAAAGATAGAAATTATCAGGATGTGGCGGCACATGCCTGTAGTACCACCTGCTTGGGAGGCTGAGGTGGGAAAATTGCTTCTCAAGCTTCGGAGGTCCAGGCTGCAGTGAGTCGTAATCCCACTACTGCACTCCAGCCTGGGTAACAGAGTGAGACTTTGTCTCTAAATAAGTAAATAAATAAGGAAGGCAGGCTGTATATCATAGTCATAAAAAACTAAAGACCTGTTGACAGACAACTTAAGTTCAAATGCCAGATCTTCTGCTTATTGGCTGTGTGACCCTGGGAAACTTACTTTACCTCTTTGGTCCTACTATCTTTGTAAAATGGGAATATCTACCTGCTTCATAGGTTTGGTGAGAAGTTTAAATGAGGTAGTGCATCACTAGTGCAAAGCACAATGTCTTGCACAGATTGTTTACTAAAATTCTCATTTTATTTTTATTTTTTTGA